>JAWNOY010000411.1:0-144182 GCA_035045545.1 Drosophila gaucha
AGCACTATATAGACATTCCCGATTTGCCACGTCCAAAGTAAGCGTGAATATATAATTTTTTGATTAATCTGAAGGGGAGGGCAACAGTATATTACTTTTCAAATTTGAATGCTCTAGCTTCAAAACTGTAGAAGATATAGTTTTAGCCGATTTGCCACGCCCCCCAAAGGGGGTAGATATATAATCTATATCTTTTTGTATTTCGGTGCAACTCAGAAGTATATATTCCAAATTATAAGTCTCTGACTTTAATAACATCGAAGTTATCCCTCTAAAACATTTCTTAAAACCGATCTGTCCTATGGGAGTTATAGGATATAGTCATCCGATCTGGATGATTCCGAGATATACAATGCCTGCACCCAAAATGAAGCGAAGTTTTCGGAGAAAAAAGCTGGGAAAAAAGCTTAATTTTCGAAGGAAATTTTGTATAATTTGTAGGGAATTGTATTGAATTCCTCAATTTTTCTGCAAAATTTTTCTTAATAAAAAAAAAAGTTTTCAATAATGCAGTCATATTAATTTGGCAACCTTTTTTTTTTGCTAACCACAAAAATTTGTACTGAAATTTTCACCATTTTGTATTCAATTTCATAAGATGCAAATATTAAGTCAAATTAAAACAAGTAAGAACGCTCTTGTCGGGTCTGCCCGACTACGAGATCCCCTGAACCAAGTCCGAGGCGGTGTTTTAAACAATCTAGCTTACATCTTTTACCGGTACATATTACCCTCTGCGCGCACACACACACGCACACATATACATACACAAGCACGCGCGCCGCTTACTACATACATGAATTAGCGGCTGCGCTTGGGCTGCATTCTGGGCAGCATTATGAGAAATTCATTGTTAAATAACTTCGGTTCTAGATCTACTTTCTTATTGAAATTTTTAGGATATAATATTGACAAAGGTGTATATATGCGAAATCCCAACTCCCTAGTATTTGAAATACGTTTTTTCACTTATGGGGTTAATGGGGGGAGGTATCTAAAATTTAAAGTTTATTATCTGTATTTACATCACAGCAACCTACATAGTCAATTTGGTGCCTCTAGGTATTATGGTCTAAAAGTTATAGCTTAAAAACAAAGTCAAAATATCGATTGTTATCGATAATAAGGAAATAGGATGAGTTATCGAAAAAAGAAATAAACTTGTACTGCGTATGGTATACAAGAATATATATCTAAAATCTCAAATCTCTAGCTTTTGTGGTTTACGAGATCACTGCGTTCATACGGACGGACAGACGGACGGACAGACGGACATGGCTAGATCGACTCAGCTCGTCGTCCTGATCAAGAATATATATATAATATGATAAGAGTCTTGAAGTAACCCAGGAACACAACACAATTTGATTCTTCCAAAATAAGAGTTTTTTTATTATAAATTAAATTAATAACACGTGTTACTAACCTAAAATAAGAGAATCAACAATTAAATGTTCATGCTCCTATTCTTCTCCCAATTCGATACTGCAATGCAAACTTGCAAACTTGTTCAACAATATACACTATAGCTTAACAAATAATTATACTTTTAATATTTGAAATTCTTTAATTTGTTCTCCTTCAATTGACTCTTTATCTTAAAATGTCTTATTGCCGACAGTTCATCTTATTTGATAGTTCTTCATCTTTATCGATATTTGGCATCACCATCCAAACAGCTGATCATTGGGGTTACAAAGCTTACATTATCGATATGTGGTATTACCATCAAAACAGCTGATCATTAGAGTTACAAAGCTTACATCTCCCCTCTTGAGCTGCTTAATTCTCTTTACAATGTGAATTAAGCTTAGAAGAATTTAAATTAATCAGCTATGGGAACGAGCTTTGTGACATGGTATAGAGATGTACATTTTTTTCCCCGACCAGTGTTTATTTTACATTTCTTATTTCATCCATTTTTTTCCTGTTAAGCTTATTGCCGTTGGTTATATAGACCATATCGCCTTTTTGAAAATCATGTTTTATTCTATTTTTATCAAAAATACTTTTATTGTACTCGTGTGACTTTTTTGATCTAAGCAGTGCTAAATTTCGATCTTGTTCTAAATTTTTATTGTACATGTTCAAGCACTTTTCAGCGATTTTCGACCAAGCCTTTTTTCTGCCATCGTCATTGTTGAGCATGCATCTTATTCTGTTTACTAAGGTTCGGTTTAATCTCTCGTTGAGACCATTTGAAAAAGGGGCATCTACTGCGGTAAAAATTAATTCAATTTTTTTTTCTATAAGATAATGTGCAAATTCTTTTGAGTTGATTGCCGGGTACTGATCTGCGAGTAAAATTTCAATCGAGTGTTCTTTCGAAACTTTTTCTATTAATTTGACGAAGTCATGGGCGACTTGGGTTTTCGAGCATAAAATATATGCAAATCTAGTAAATGATCCACCAATTGTGTCTAAAGACATTATTTGAAATGGTCTTTCTGCTGGACCTAAATACGACAAAAGTCAAAATTTCTTGTTTATTCTTGTCTTATTTTTTATACAAACTTCACATATTTTGCAAATTAGTTTTATATTATCCGCTAAATGCGGTGCTGTATAAAATGGTTTAATTTTTGCTTCTATTTGGCTTATTCCAATATGGCAGAACTCTTCATGAATTTTTTTTATAAATTTTTTACTATATTCTTCACTCAAAATTATTTTTTTTCTATTCTTTCTATCTTGTTTGTAATATATATCATTTTCCATAATAAGATGTTTTTTATCTATTAAGTTTAAGTTTCTTTCCTGGTCAATTTTTATATCGTATATATTTATAATATTTACTGTTTTTAATCTGTCTTCATTATTTTCGTAGTATTAATAGACAGGATTCCTGCTAAGGCAGTCAGCTTCGGTATTATCCTTTCCCGGGTTGTATATAATCTTAAAATTATACTGAGAAAGATAGAGTGTCATGTCACCCAGTTCATCATCTGTTCTGTTTTTTATGTTTAAGTTCTCTAATGGTTTGTGGTCTGAGTAAACAATGAATTCATTACCAATTAGCCAATGTTGCCAAAACTTTAAGCTTTCTTTAATAGCCAGACATTCTAAAAAAATTGCTTTCTTCTTTTTTTGCGAATCATTCAATTTTTTTGAAAAATAAGCTACTGGTTTTTGCGTACCATCGTTTTGTGTTTGTTTTCAAATAGCTCCCAAACCCTTGATGCTTGCGTCTGTGTATATAAAAGTTGGAGCTTTTTGATTATATATGGCCAGAATTGGTTTCGAGCATAAATATTCTTTAACTTTACTGAAAGCAATTTGACAATCAGTTGACCAATCGAATCTTACATCTTTTCTGAGCAAGTTGTGTAAAGGATCAAGCAATATAGATACGCTTGGGATGTATTTTCCATAAAAATTTACCTTACCTAAGAATTGTCGTATGTGTTTCTTGGATTGTGGTGAAGGAAACTCTATTATAGATTTCAAATTGTCTTTTAAAGGAGTTAAGGTATTTTCTGTGATAAAATGACCCAAATATTTAACTGAACTTGCCGCAAACTTGCATTTTGTTAATTTTAAACGGAATCCTTCCTTAACAATAGCATCCAACAATTGCGTCAACTGGTTTAAATGTTCTTCAAACGTTTTAGAGAAAATCATTATATCATCTATATAGTTTACAACAAATTTCGATAAGTTGTACTTTCTTATTATATTCACCAAAATTCTCTGAAATGTTGCAGGCGATGTTTTTAATCCAAAAGGAAGACACGTCCATTGATAATGACCTTCTTGTGTCACAAATCCAGTCCTTTTCCTATCTTGAATTCTCAAGGGTATAGACCAAAAGGCTGAGTTTATGTCAAGCGTTGTAAAAAACTTGCAATCAATGGTTTTAACCATTAAATCTTCAATTAAAGGAAATGGTTGTGATTGAGGTACTATGAGTTTATTTATATCTCTAAAATCAATACAGAGTCTAGTCTTCTTTCCTTCTTCTCTTTTATATGCCAATGTGACTGGTGCTGCAAATGGGCTATATGTTTCTTCAATTAGTTTATGTTTTAATAATTGAGCTACTTGTTCTTCAATTTCAGCTTTGTCCTCCAGCGAACATCTGTACGGTCTTTTGTAGCAGTATTTTTCTACTTGTAGATCTATAAATGCTTCATAGTTGCTTACTTTACCTACATCATATTTGTCTTTAGCAAAAATGTGTTTATAATTATCCAATAAAGAGTTAATTTTACTTCTTTGATCAGTGTTTAAATGTTCAATATCAATATTGAACTCAGTTACATTAATACCTTCATTGAAATTTACTTGAAATTGATTCAAATTTCTCAATTCTCCACTTTCTTTTTTATTTTCAGTCTTTTTAGTATTAATTTGATTTATTTTGGTGTTTTTCAACATTAATTTATCCCTTGCCGTATTCTGATTATCTTGATTAGATTTTATTTCTTTTTGTAATTGGATAATTAATTTTGCATCATGGGTCAATCCAAATCTTTTTATAGTATCTAGTCCTAGAATCAAATCATAATTGAAGTCATCATTTTTATATATAAACGCATTGATTTTATCTTTTATGTTTAGTATATTTGCATTTATTGTTATTAAGCCCTCAGTTTTACCCCTACCACTAATTGTTTTTATTGTACTACTAAGGTTATCTTGATTCAAATTTTTAATTTTCACTAAATTTTCTAATTTAATTAATTTATCAGTGTAACATTTGAGCCAGGGTCATAAATACCCTTGCATTCAATCTTTTCATTTAGTAGTAATTTAACCTCAATTAGTGATGGCATATCTAGTTTTTTGGATCTTCTGTAGTGTCAATTTCTAAAATAGAGTTCATTATTTTATTTGATTCAGTGCTTTTGTTTTTCTCTTCCTTGAACCAACACAAATCTGCAGGGTGATATCTATTTTTATTTCCTTTGCTTTCACAAATCTTACAAGGTTGTTTAAAATTTGATTTTGATTCTGTTTTAAATGTTTTTGATTTGTTTTCATTTATTTTGGTGAATTTTTTTTCTACAAAGTTTTCATATTTTCTCAGTTCGCCGAATAAATCCACTGGAACTGTGGTATTTTGTCTATCAATCTTGTTTCTTATAAGTGTTGGTAGTCCATATGCAATCAGGTCTATTAAGGTTCTATTATCCATATTTTTATTGGACTCCAATAATAAGCGTTCCTTTTTCAATGCGTACTCCAGCATTGAGCCAGTAAAATATTTGTAGTTCAACGCATACGTGATAGATGACCAGCCTTTATCTGAAAAAGTTTGTAAAAAGTTGTCTTTCCATGTTACCCACCCGGAGTTCAATGTATGTTTAATTAACAAAGAGCTAAACCAATCCTTTCCTGCATCATCTAAGAATAGTCTTAAAGCTTCAATTTTTTCTACGTCACTTTGAATGCCCCCTCTAGCACATTCACTCTCATATGTCTGTAACCATTGGCTTGCATTCGTTTTTTTCTCTTCAAATTTATCTAGGATAAATTTGTCACATATGTTATTCAAATTTTTGCTTTTACATTCCTTTATTGGCCCATCTCTTTCACACAATTTTTCAAGAAGTTTTATAAATGTTTCATCTACGTGTTTTGCAGAGGTGCTTGTTGTGCTTTGATCGAAGATGGAAATGTCTTGTAGTAGAAAATCATGAAATGACATATTCCCACTTTCATCTCTATATATCTTTAGAATCTCATCACTTAATTTAATCCACGCGCTTCTGTATTGTCCACGTTTTTGTAGTGATTTTGCAACGTTCTTGAATTCTGGAAGCTTCGTAAGTTCCGGGTGTGCTTTGCACGATTGGGAACTTTGTGGAATGTAGTATTTTTTCCCATTTTCGTCTGTTATAGTTTTGATTATAATAGTGTTTGATTTTTGGTCGTCATCAGCAATTAGTTCAAATTCAAACTGCAGCTTTGCCATATTTTCTTATGTATGTCCACAAACGTAATAATTGTTGATTTATAATATGATAAGAGTCTTGAAGTAACCCAGGAACACAACACAATTTGATTCTTCTAAAATAAGAGTTTTTTATTATAAATTAAATTAATAACACGTGTTACTAACCTAAAATAAGAGAATCAACAATTAAATGTTCATGCTCCTATTCTTCTCCCAATTCGATACTGCAATGCAAACTTGCAAACTTGTTCAACAATATCCACTATAGCTTAACAAATAATTATACTTTTAATATTTGAAATTCTTTAATTTGTTCTCCTTCAATTGACTCTTTACCTTAAAATGTCTTATTGCCGACAGTTCATCTTATTTGATAGTTCTTCATCTTTATCGATATTTGGCATCACCATCCAAACAGCTGATCATTGGGGTTACAAAGCTTACATTATCGATATGTGGTATTACCATCAAAACAGCTGATCATTGGAGTTACAAAGCTTACATATATACTTTATGGGGTCTGCCACGCCTTCTTCTGAATGTTACATGCATTGTCACGAAACCATTATACCCTGAATTCCCATTTTCAATGGGTTCAGGGTATAAAAAAACGAAATACAAAAACATACAAAAAAAAATTGAAATAAAAAAAAATAATATGGAAAACAAATTTTTTTTTTTTTTTTTTTTTTTTTGTTTTTGTGTTTAATTACAATCTGTTGATTTGACAATAAATAATTTGTGTTACGTAGGGACTGATTGACCGTTATACGATTTTGTATGTTTGCGCTTGGATTAATGGACATATATCAGTCCACTGGCGGCAGGAAAGGCAGGTCCAGTGGGTGTCTTCTTTTTATGCGCCTGGTGTGGGTGCTGTTGTCAAGAAGACTTATAGCTAGCATGTTTACGTGGTTTTCTAGCCTTTGGTGGTACCTTAGGCTTAGTCTGCGTACTTCATCTTTCACATAGGGCATATTAAGGTCTCTGTGAAGGACAGAGTTTCTGACGTATGGTGGGGCGTCTACAGAGCGGCGCAGGAACATGTTTTGGAAGCGCTGTAGTACCTCCGTGTTGGAATGGGAAGCCGTTCCCCATAATTGAATGCCGTATGTCCAGACGGGCTTGAGGATGGCTTTGTACAGCAGGAGCTTATTTTTCACGCTGAGCTGCGACTTGCGGCCAGTTCCTTTTGCGGACTTTTTGGTTGAGGTGTGTTCTTTTGTTTTTGAAATGAGCTGACCAGGTTAGCCTTCTATCTAGAGTGAGGCCCAGAAATTTAACGGTTTCTACCGTCGGGAGCATTGTGCCGTGAAGGTAAACTGAGGGGCAGTTCATTCTTCGAGTAGCAAAGGTTATGTGCTGGCTCTTTTCAGCATTGATTGCAATGTTCCATTTCGTCAGCCAAGGCTCGATTAGTGACAATTGCAGCTGTAACACGTTTGATGCTTCCAGTGGGTCGGGCGAGTAGGCAATGCAGGCAGTGTCATCAGCGTAGGTGGCCCGTGTGCCACACGCGATCGAAAGCCTGTTTAATATCAAGAAAGACTGCAGAGCAGTACTCCTTGTTTTCAAAGGCGAGTAGAATTTTTTCTACTATCCTGTGGCATTGCTCGGGAGTACCATGATGCGCTCTAAAGCCAAATTGATGCTCGGGAACCAGGTTGTTTGTTTCAAGCAGTGGCAAAACTCTGCTCAGAAGTATTCTCTCGAAAACCTTGGAGAGAGTGGCCAGAAGGCTAATGGGACGGTATGAGGCCACGTCGTGTTCCGGCTTGCCTGGCTTGGGTATCATTATTATTTCGGCGCATTTCCACTGAGAGGGGAAGTGGCCAATCAATATGATACCGTTAAAGATGTTTGCTATATGTTCTATTGCCCTTGGCGGAAGGTACTTGAGAGTTACTGCATCAATGCCGTCGTAGCCTGGGCTCTTCGATCGTTTAAGCTGACAAATTTGGGCCTGGACTTCGTCTGGAGTAATCACCCGGGGAGGGAGGTCCATTTGGAAGGGAGCTTCGAGGTATGACTGAACGTGGTTAATATGAGCATTACTGCTTAGGTTAAAAGGAGTAAAAGTGCTTTCTAGGTGACGCTTGAACTCGCAGGCGATCTCCTCACTCGATCTGCACCAGGTACCAGACTGCCTTTGGATTGGGACTCTCCTTTTTGTGGGCCTCTTGAGATATCTAGTGGCTGTCCATAAGTTGTGCTCAACACTATTAGGGTCAGCATTGAGTAAGTAGTCAGCAATCGATTCGTTGCGGGCTTCGAAGTAAAGAGATTTCAAGTCTTTGCATGCTCGATTGAAGGCCGCCTTATCCCTTGGATTGCGACTGCTCTGCCAGATTCTGCGTAGTCGCCTTTTTTTCCCTGAGCATTTGGGAAATGTGATCCGAGAAAACGAAACGGTCTCTGCGGCCGTGAGTGATGGAACTGCTCGGCGTTTGAGGAGTGCAGAAATGCGCAGCTTCGTGTATGTTTTCCGTAAGTTTTTCGATTGCCTCGTCGATGTCCTCAACTGTGATCAGCGAGTCGTCAGAGTCGATTAACTGCTCTATTTTATTGACCAACAGCTGTTTGTTTGAATTTTTTTTCAAGAGTCGAATTGGACGTGTGATGACTTCGATGGGCATGTCGAACCATAACCTTACTGCGCAGTGGTCAGATAATAGATTGAAGTCGTTCTCTATTTGGAACCTGTTTGGATTAATGCCTCTGGATATTGCAAAGTCTAGTAAATCCGGTATCTTTTGGGGGTCTGTTGGCCAGTATGTAGGCTGACCTGAAGAAAGTGTCGACAGGTTAAGCAACCTTATGCATGGCATCAGTGCGATACCTTTAGGATTGCTGACCCGTGATCCCCACCAAAAGCACTTAGCATTTAGGTCGCCTCCAATGATGAATCTTGGGCCCAGATCCATGAGAACTTGTTGAAACATTTGTGTCGTGATTCTGTGCCTAGGCGGCGCGTAGCAGGCGGCTATGGTCACGTTACCATGTGCAGTGTCAATTTGTAAAGTCGCGGCTTGCAGCCATTCATGGGTTATGGGACTAGTTATTGTGTATTTTATACTTGACTTTATTAGTATTCCTGCACCACCTCGAGCATTGCCACTTGGGTGGTTGGAATATATTAAGTCATATCCATTTATTTTGAAGTATGACAGGTTAGTGAGATGAGTTTCACTGATTAACATCATATCAACGTTATTACGCTTGACATAAATGTCAATTTCAGGCTTGCTTTTGCAGTGGCCGTTAACATTGTATAAAATAATTTTTAAACCTATTTGCATAGGTGTGCAATGATAGTATTCATCATTTGCGTCATCTGCGCGAGTTGAGTCTGCATAAGCTTGATCAATTGTACAAGCTGAGCTGAGGTTGAAATTTCAGAGTTAACCTTCGTCCCGTTCGAGAGGGGATCTGACGAAAGACCTTGAGTAGCGTCTATGGCAACGTTAGCATAACTGAGTCCGCTCCTTTTTTTGCTATTGAGTGTGGTTGGGTTGCTAAAGTTTGGCTCCTTGCGGATTGGTTTTGTTGTATGCCTTCCTAGGTCTCTGATGTTGATGGCATCTTGGTAGACCTTGCATCCTTTGTATGATGCAGTGTGATCACTTCCACAGTGGGCGCATGTTGCAGGTGCACTTTTAGGTTTGTCACATTCAGCTGAAAGGTGATTTCCCGAGCATTTAACGCATCTGACTGCTTTTCTGCAGTACCTCTGTGTGTGACCAAACATCTGGCATCGGTGGCACTGCACCACTGGCCACTGCTCTTCGAGGGGGCTCAATGCTGGTGACAGCATTACAGAGCCTCTTGACATCAAAGATTGTCTTGTTGTTGCTTGCAGGTTCAAGGTCTATGAAAAACATGGCCATGGGTGCCTTGTTCTGCCGATGTTTCACGTTAGTGAGATGACTCACGTGGTGTCCAAGCTTTTTAAGTTCGTCAACGATGTGATTGAGTGGAGTGGTATGGTGCAGATTCCTAATGACTGCTCTGTAGGCTCTCTCTTGCTTGAGCTGGTAAGTGTGGAACTCCACTTTCTTTTTCTCTAACTCATTCACGCACAATCTGTATTTGTCAATAGAGGAGAACATCACTCTCACCTGAGAATCGCTACCAGCCTTTGTGGTGTACTCATTCGTACCCACTGATTTGATGATAAATTTAAATAATTGATGTGATGTTATTCCCCGAGGATATAAAAATTGGTGGTGGTTTGGGTTGGGCCAGTTTGCGGTTCTCATTTCTTGCCTTCGATGTAGACGGTAAGTCGCCAGCGTCTTCATTTAGGTTTGCCAACGCGGAGAACTTGTTGACGTTGTTTACTCCTGTTTGTTTTGTTTTTGAGCGTTTTGCGATCTCTTCCGTCTCCGTTTCGGATGTTTCTGACGAGCCAGAATAATCCATTTCTGAGAACGATGTATTTAAAAAAGCGATTGGTCTCTTCTTCTTATTTCCTAAAGGGGACGTTCGCTTCCTCTTTGCCGAAGGAGTCAGCCACTTTGCTGGAGATTGCCACGAAATGGTTTTATCGCCGCTGATGGCTTCTCCGTCTGCCACACTCATGGTGCCGGCTAGGGGAGTCGCCCAGAAGAGTTGTTTTGATTTGGCTTCTTTAGTCTAATGCTATTGCTTTAGTCTAATAAAAACAAAATTATTTTTCACAACCGCGAATGCGCTCTTGCGAATTTAAATTTAGAAGTTGAAAATTTTTCTTATTAGACTCTGTTCCCAAAGGGAAAAAGAGTCTATTGGATTTGTGCAATGTCCGTCTTGCTGTCTGTCCGTCTGTCCGTCTGTCCGTCTGTCTGTATGAACGCGCAGCATTTGGACACTATAGAAGCTAGAGACTTGTAATTTGGAATATATACTCGTGTGTATCCGCGTCAGATCAAGTTTGAGTATTTTTCCGATACGCCCACAGGGGGCGTGGCAAATCGGGAAATGCTATATCTATTAAGACTAAAACGCTGTTATTTTAGTCAATATTGCAGTCTAAGAAATGGGGTTTAGAATATATATTCGTGTACACCACGCGGACGTTTTAAGATATAGATTATATATCTACGCCCATTGTGGGCGTGGCAAATCGGATAAAACTATATCTTCTACAGCTTTGAAGCTAGAGCATCCAAATTTGGCATGTGGGTTACTGTTGACCTTCCCTTAAGTTACATCAAAAAGTTATATACCCACGCCCCCTGGGGGCGTACCAAATCGGGAATATATATATAGCGATTTGTATAAATCTTATAATATTTTGAGCGTATTAAGAGCTAGAGACTTGAAATTTGGAATACATGTGCAAGTAGATCACTCGGAATCAAAAATATATATTATAGATATTTACGCCCATTAAGGGCGTGGCAAATCGGATAAAACTGTATCTCCTACAGTTTTGGAGCTAGAGCGTCCAAATTTTGCATGTGGGATACTGTTGACCTCCTCTTAAGATAAGTCAAAAGTTATGTATCCACGTCTTCTGGGGGCGTGGCAAATCGGGAATTACTATATCTTTTACTAAAACCGTGATAATTTCGGCAATATTTCCGTCAGAGAGTTGGGACTTGGAATATATATACTAGTATCCTACCTCTACCCAAAAATGTATGTTATATATAGCTACGCCCATTTGGGGCGTGGCAAATAGGGTAAAACTGTATCTCCTACAGTCTTAGACGTAGAGCATCCAAATTTGACATGTGGGTTACTGTTCATGAAATTAAAATTTACGAAAAAAAAAATAATAATAATCATAATGTAAGCCTCCGTAAAACAAATTCTAGTTGACCTAACTGGGGATTGAAGCAGGGTCTTCGCTACCACAACGCAAGTCTGTTTAACCAAATCAAAACACTTCCAAACTCAGTTTGGCACATAGCCACGCAAGAGACGCCGTGGTGTTGTGGGTAGAGTGGTGGCATGCGAAGCGCGAGTCCTAGGTTCGATTCCCAGCGCTGACGCGTGATATTATCATTTAATAAAATTTTTTTTTTTATTTTTTTTATAACTTCTATGTTATTTAATGGATTTGATAAAATTTTCAGCATAAATCCTTATATTTATTAAAACAAATTCTAGTTGACCTAACTGGGGCAAGTCTGTTTAACCAAATCAACACACCAAACTCAATTTGGCACAAGAGACGCCGTGGTGTTGTGGGTAGAGTCGGTGGCATGCGAAGCGCGTGACCCAGGTTCTATTCCCATCGCTGCCGCGTGATATTATCATTTATTAAAATGTTTTTTTTTTTTTTTATAACTTCTATGTTACTTAATGGATTTTGATAAAACTTTCTGCATAAATCCTTATATTTTATTAAAAATACGGCTTTACCTTAAAAATTAAAAAAAATTTAAATGTGGCTTTATTTGCAACTGAACTTTTATAAAATTGATTTTGTGAAATGTGGAGCCAGTATCCAAAATATATAATAAAAACCAAAATAGTATTTTATTTTAAAAAAGCAAAATTGTATGACTGTAGCTAAATTGATGTAAAAGACATGCTCAAAAAAGGAATCTCAATAATCTCGCATTCAAACATACGGAAAGACGGACGGACGGTCTACATATTTATTGAGCCTACACACCTTTAACAGGAACAGAGTCTGACGCAGTCGGTGGCGCCCGACTGCAACGTTCTTACTTGTTCCCTTTGGGAACAGAGTCTAAAAAATATATATACATATACATTATAAAAAAAAATAATAAACAAAAACAATAAAGAAAACACAGTTCAAATATTTATATTTATGAATAAACAAAAGATTAGCATAATGAATTTTGCAGACACTAACTCACACTTCATCCTCACTACACAAGGATCAACATCAGCAACAATTCTCCAACGATTATATTATAATTATTACTATAGTATTAAGAACACAACATATACACAACACACATACACAATTGTGTAAAATGAAGTACCAAACTAAAATAGATCAATTATGTCAGCATTAGGTAGGATCAAGAGATTAGTATCGACAAGAGGTGCAAGACGCACCAACAGTGTACCAGACATAAGGGAAGAAGAGTACCCAATTGACAGCATGTCACTAGACCAGGAATACCCACAAGGCCCTAATCCTGTAGCCCAAGACACTATTGGAGGTTTCAAGGTTTTTGACCTTATGGCAACCATTCCAACATACTAGGGATATGAGGAAGGATTAGGAGATTTTATCGCAAATGTTGAAGAAATTTTAATGCTAATGAGAGGGGCAGATCAAACGCCAACTGGGTTAATTGTACTAAGAGCTCAGCGAGTATTACGTCAGGCAGGTGTTAGATTAAACTGGGACGAAATTAAAAATCTTCTGACTGTACATTTCGGGGACAAAAGGACAGAATTTAATCTGATTACTGATTTGGGCATTTTAACGCTCCAAAATTTACCAGTAGAGATTCTCTATGAAAGAGTTACTTGCATACAAAGAGCTCTATTAAATGTAATATAAGAAAATGAAACTAACCAGACTATAATAGAAACGAAAAGAGAACTGTTCAAGAAACAGCGTCTCGAGACATTTTTAAAGGGATTACCTGGAATATTAGGTACATTAGTCAGAAACAAAGAACCAACAAATATCATCACTGCATATGAAATGGCTATTTCCGAAAAGCGAATTTATAACAATCAAAGACAGGCTAGGCGATTGAACAAAGTATACGGGCAAACTAACAGACCTGGTCATAATAACAAACCCTCTGAGCAAAGGGTATAACGAAACGAACAAAACAAGGAGAGAAGTCACTCGAAAGAAAGAATCACAAACAATACCAACAATGGACAATATCAAAACAATAACAGTAGCACACAACAAGGTGGACAGGCAGGACGTGGAGCAAGAGGAAACTATAGTGGACAGACTAGGACCACAAATTATTCCAAAGAAAAGCAAAAAAAATAAAGACCAACACGGAACTATGTTATCATATATACTAATAGACTCCTCATTTGGAAAACAACTAAAATTTCTAATAGACACAGGGTCCACATCATCCTTTATTGACCCTAAGTGGATACCACAGCAACACCATATAGCCTTATCCGAACGCAAAATAATTCGAACTATTACAAACACACACTCCTTAAAGTTAATCTGCATATTGGATTTATCAAATGAGTTTAAACAAAAAGGCACAGCCCAATTTTTGCTTTTCAAGTTTCATTCATATTTTGACGGATTAATCGGAATTGATTTACTGAGACAATTGAAAGCTAAAGTTGACATAGAAAACTCCACTTTACAAACACACACAAGTGAATTACCTATATATACGAAGGAAAATAAAATAGGCACAAAACAAGTAATAATTTTATTGTCAAGAAATAAGACTTGACGATGATTTGATTATTTCAAACGGACTGTATTCAGCAAAAAACAATTTTAGCAGTATGGAAATAACCAACTATGACAACAACAAAAAAACAATTTATTTCTGACCAATCATTAGCAGTAACTCAATTTAGAGAAGAGGAACACATAGAAGTAAATTTCGCATTTCAACAAGACATAAGTACATCAAATAGCTTGTTCAATTTTCAAGAGAAAGTTAGATCAGCTCATTTAAATTCAGAAGAAAGAAAACTCTTAAAAAATCTCTGTTTAGAATTTGCTGATATATTCTACGACAATAAAAACCAACTATCATCTACAAACAGAGTTAAACATAAGATACCAACGTCTGACGAAATTCCGGTTTATACAAGACCATATAGATATGGCTTTAACGAACGAAAGGAAGTCAAGAGCCAAATTGATAAACTATTATCGCAAAAAATAATCAGACACAGACACAGACACTCGCCATGGAGCGCACCAGTATGGCTAGTACCAAAAAAAATGGACGCATCAGAGCAGAGGAAATGGCGTTTAGTTGTAGATTTTAGAAAACTAAACGAAAAGACCATAAAAGACAAATATCCTATGCCAATTGTGATGAATCACAAAATGAGCCACCCACCCATCTCCACCAAACACCACCCACACACGATACCCACACCACCGAACCCACAGCACACACACGCAGGCGCGCAGCTGCAGCGCACACCCGACAGCAACGTAAGCCGGCAGCGGCAGCGGGCGTTTGGCTCAGCAGAGTACACCACGGTTGAGCCTGAACTCAACCCACCACGAGCCGAAACTGGGGCGCAGGCGCGCAACTGCAGCGCATACGCCTGACAGCGATGCAAGGCGGCAGCGGCAGCGCATTCGGCTTAACCGAGCACACCACGGCTGAGCGGAAAGCCACCAGAGGGAGCAGCACGAGCACGGCACTCGACCGCAGCACACTGAAGCGTACGGACGATGATACGTCATAAAGGGAGTCAACGGACCGTGCTGGACCGAGCAGATGCGCTCGCCAAGAGTCAGCGTGGAGGACTCCTCGCAGGCCTTCCCGCGAACACAACGGCATGTGGCCGTTTAACATCAGTGTGTAATTAATTGTAAAGCCATGGGGAAAAATAAATAATGTCAAGAAACAAACATAAAAGTGCAGTGTTGTCGAAATTTAACCGAGTTTTACCTCGGCCAGCGAACTTCTTTACAAATGGCGCCCGAGCAGGGACCCTGGGTAAAATAAAATTTTAAGAGAGTTTCACCCTTCGTGGCCTAAAAAGCCACAAGTTGAGAGGAGTAAGCGCGGATAGGCCAAGGCGCAGCCAAAGCTACAGACGCCACAGAATCGCGCAAGCTACACGCCGTCAAGAACACGTGCCGACAAAACTGCACGCCGGCACAGCTACGCCAAGCTACAATATCATAGCTACACGCCGCCAAGAACACGTGCCGGCAAAATTGCACACCGGCACAGCTACGCCAAGCTACAAATATCCCAGCTACACGCAGTAGCCCACATTCCGCCATTGCTATACATAACTAAACTACACCCAGTAAAACTACATAAACTAAAACTACACCCAATAAAACTACATAACTAAACCACACACAGTAAAACCACATAACTTAAACTACACGCAGTAAAACCACATAAACTCAAAACTACAACCAGTAAAACTACATAAGCTCAAAACTACACCCAGTAAAACTACAACTACATCCAGTTAGGGACACGAAAAAAGTATCGATACGTTTTGGTATCGATTATATTCGTTATTGATACCGATATTTTATACTTGATACTTTTGTTTCGATATTTGTACTTAACAAGTATCTCTTGAGCGGTATCGAGTAAAAAAAATTGCGCGGGACTACGTGAACCACGCCACTTAATTTTCAAATTGCGACTCCACTTGTCGTCATAAAAAGTCATAAAAAGTGAATTATTTAAGTAAATTTGATTTAAAGTTAAAGTAAGTATTAAAGCTATTATTATGTGCAGTTTATTGAAATTTGTGTCGTTAGATAAATGGCGCCAAGTCGAAGCAATGTTTGGCGATGCTTTACCAAAACATCTAAAGACGAGGTGAGGTGCAAGATTTGCTTCAAAACCCTAAAAACATCAGGAAACACCTCAAACATGCATAAGCATATGAAGAGCGACCCCGATGCGAGGTATGTAATTATTGCCATAAATCTATATTTATATTATTGCCTCATAGTATGTGCACAAAACAATTTATGCTGTTTTATTTTTTTAAGTGCAAAAGAAACTGGAAAAGAACAAACAACATTTACAAGAGATCTGGATCTACTGAGTCTATCAAGACATGGAACTGAGCCGCCACCATCAACAAATTCATCGAAAAAATTTGTTAAAGCTCATACACCACTTGGTGCCGAAAATGACAGCGATGTGGAAAACATATGTGAGCCACCTATAGAAAAAAGGCAACTATCCATTACACAATCAATTTAACGCAAATTTTCGTATTCGGATGGCGGAAAAGATCATTCAAAACTCTGCAAGTGCTTGCTTTACTTTATTTGCGCCGACAAAAGATCGTTTGATATCGTAAAAGGGCGTGGATTTAAGAAATTGATGAAGAAAGCCTGCCCATCATTTAAAATTCCACACGTTGATACGCTAAAAGCTCAATTGGATGATATTTATACGGTAATGCATTGTAAAATTCAAAGCACATTTGAAAATGTAGCTAACGTAGCACTAACATGTGATGTTTGGACCGAGATGATGACTGTTACCAGTTATTTAGTTACTGCTCATTTTTTGCATAATGTTAGTCTTGTGTCGCATAGCCACCGTTGCTCTTGATGAAAGGCATACTGGATAATACATAGCTGCAAAATTGAATGAAATTTGTACAACCATGCATAACAATACAGAAAAAATATCTGCGGTAGTGACAGACAACGGCGCGAACATAACAGCAGCTACAACAATTTTTCTTGGGAAAAACAAACACTTGCCTTGCTTTGCCCATACGCCTGTAGTATATCAAGTATTAATGTTGAATGTTAAAGCACCGCCCACACTCTCAGCTTTAGAAATTCAAAATATTAAAACATTGATCAGTATTTTGAAACCACTAGAGTATGTTACCAAAGAGCTGTCGGGTGAACAATATGTGACCATAAGCAAAATTATACCGATTGTGAATTGCCTGAAGGCACAGATTGATTGGGTATATTTGGGTGTAGGTGCGGACGACGGTGATATGGCAGTAATATAATCGGTAAAAAAGGAGATGATTAAACAAATAGAACGCCGATTCGGATGTATTGAAGAAAACTCCTTAATTGCAATTTCTTGTTTACTGGATCCGAGATTAAAAAATATCCATTTTAAAGACAAGTTAGCTTGTGCGAAATCAATTAATTTACTAAGAAAATTCATAACATCCAGTCCAAGTGTTCACTCGAGTGAAAATGAAAGTGATTCTTCCATAGAAGCAACATACGATTTTTGGAGTCATCATAAGAAGTTGGCGCACACAGAGAAGCTGAACAAAAAATCAGGTTCTGCAATGAACGTTTCATATAATGACGAATTAACTCGGTACCTGTCTGCCCAGGTTTCACCACTTTTTATCGACCCTTTAAAACAATGGGATGACATGAAAGTGGTATATCCAAAACTATACCATCTGGCACAGATATATTTGTATTATATAATTCCTGCGACATCTGTGCCCTCTGAACGTTTGTTCTCTAAAGCTGGAAGTACTATTACAAAAACTCGCAACCGACTTTCACCGAAACGGCTTGACAAGCTGCTGTTCTTAACCGATTTTTCGGAGGAGGAGTGGGAAATTTAAAAATAATGTTAAGAAAAATACATAAAAATGTAACACGAATTACTAAACATTTGGCCCAAATATAAACTCGATACCTTGCTATATCGATACTTTTGTTTCGATATTTTTATGAGTACGATCTTTTTCTTTTCATAATACTCATGAGTACATTATCGATACTTTACATTCGATATCGTGTCCCTACATCTAGTAAAGCTACATAAAGGCAAAGCAACACTACGCCTTAACTACGCGTAGCCACGACAGAGGGTATAAAACACCAGCGCACCGGGCATCAAGGAGATTCTTTCCCGGAATGCCGGCGGGTACACAACGGAGTTGGAAACCGACCACGAGAACTAGCAGGAGTTACTACTACGAGAATTACCAGGATTTACTACCACGAGAATTACCAGGATTTACGACTACGAGAACTATCAAGGATTTACTACTACGAGAATTACCAGGATTTACTACCACGAGAATTACCAGGATTTACGACTACGAGAATTACCAGGATTTACTACAACGAGAATTACAAAGATTCGTTACTACGAGAATTACCAGGATTTACTACTACGTTTCCAAGATTTGCTAATTCGCGAATTCACCACTACGAGCGCAAGTTGACTAATCAACTTAAAGGGAAGCGTGTAGTATGCCGAGAGTACGGTGGATCAGCTATCGCCGCAAGGCGGAATTAGAGGCGGTCCTACAGGAGTTTGGAATTGACGCGAGTGGCTCAGTGGAAGAGCTGCGCAGGAGGCTCAGTCTATTTGTAGGCCGAGACGATCACACCCCGAAGACGCTGGCACGGCTGGAGGCGTTAGCTCTGCAATATGGGGAGCGCGCCCGTTTCTCACGGGCGAAGAGGAGGACGCGAAGTTAGGCGTACCTGGGATCCGGGCCACTCACGAGACTGCCAACACACCCAAGTCCATACGAGTGGAAGTACCCACTAGTCGGATAATACTTCCGAGAAGCGAATGCCGGAACTGCAGTCAGGAGGAGGTGCCCTATCCTATGTTGGCAGGGCAAATCAGGAAGTGGGGAATTACCTTCGACGGCGTTACCGACCCTCTGCGCTTCATCGAGCATCTGGAGGAAAGGGCTCGAGCCTACCAGGTTGGACTGCTAGACATGCCACGCGTGATGCCGCAACTACTCACCGGGCGGGCAGAGAACTGGTTCAGGGACAGTGAGCTGCAAAACACGACCTGGCCCGCCTTCAGGAAGGCATTCCTGGACTTCTTTCCGCCACCCCGCTACTTCCAAAGATTGGAGGACGAGATCCGGACGCGGTGGCAGCGCAAGGGCGAACCCTTTATAGAGTATCTGATCGACTTGCGACTGATGATGCAGAGAGCCGGATTCACGGAATCCGAAAAACTCGAACGCACTTATGAGAATTTGTTGCCCGACTACCGCCTCGCCACAAAGCGTCGGGAGTTCCAAACGCTGGAGGAACTGACTAACCTAGTAGTCACTTATGAGGAGCTCCGGGAGATGGCCCGGAAAATGAATAGCCAACCTCTCGCCGAATCGGGGAACTGGGTTCCAAGCCAAATGAGCCAAGCTCCACGAAGGGAAGAGGCTGCGCACCAGATGGCAACGGAAGAGCGGGAATATATCGCGGACCCACGAAGCGCATGCTCTAGGTGCGAAGAGCAGGGGCACTTCTGGCGGCAGTGCCAGAGGCCACGGGCATTGTTCTGCTGGGACTGCGGACGACTCGGATCAAGAACAGTGGACTGCTGCCGACGACAAACCACGTCTCCGACCACGCCGGGATTCGGCGGAGACGGCGCACCCACAGTCCCGACAGTAGGAAACACACCTGCACTGCGCCTCGAGGGGAGCCGTATAGTCGCCACAATCGGCATTGGGAGAAGTACGCGGACGGCGATCATCGACACGGGGGCATCGCGCAGCTTCATCAGCAGTCAAGCGGTGCGAGAGTTGGGATTATCTCTAGGAAACAGGGAAATCTGCACCCAAGTCACCATGGCAGATGGGCATAGGTTGGCGGTGACACAGACTGTCAAGGTATAAAGCTGGGCAAGCGGAGCACTCCCATGCAGCTTTTGGTGCTACCTACGGTCATGGGTAATGTTTGAGTTTTTACATTCGCCCAAATCAACATGCTATCTACAGCTAAGGCATAAGAATTATCAGCCGGACCAGATGGCACGTAAACATCCCACCATTATCGCTGTGTGTGGAATTATCAGTTTTAAGATAGTTCTTATACCGTAATAAAACCCTTTTATGTTTATTTAGGTCATTTCTCAGCAAAAATAGATAATCCCAAATATCATGTTATCACATATCATAAATCATTATTGATCCTTACAACCTTAGAAACTGTATATAAGACCATCATTTTCATATAATAAATCAGTATTAAAGTAGCACTTGAAAATAGAGCATCGTGTCTCGTCTTTCACTATTTCTTACTCATCTCCGTTGTCCACCTGGTTCAAGTACTAGTTGCGACGCCCGTAGTCACTGGTTCTGTACTAGAGACTTACAAAAACATAATATTAAAATACCTAGTCTTGGTTCTGCACCAAGGGCTAAAAAACAACACAACATTTGGTGACCCCGACGTGATTATTACAAGCATTCTGTAATATTATCAATATCATTTGGTCAACTTGGCGACCAAAAAATCTTCGAAGAAAATAGTGGAACATTTGGCGAAACCTATTTTACTACGTTGATCAACAGATCAATCAGTAGTATTTGGTCAACTTGGCGACCAACTCTTCAAAGAAAATAGTGGATTCATTTGGCGAACCCTATTTTACTGCATTGATCAACAGGCGATCAACCATCAGTAGTATTTGGTCAACTTGGCGACCAACTCTTCAAAGAAAATAGTAGATTCATTTGGCGAACACTATTTTTACTACAACTTGGCTATCAGAATTTTATAGTTATTTTAAAATAAAATTAGAATGATGGAAGGACTAATTAATAATCAGACTTTGATTGGTGAGGAGATCCAAGTTTTAATAAGAAATTATAAGAAGGATCCTCAGGAAAGGAAGTCAAATTCGACATATTTCCGTAATAAGGCTGATCAATTAAATCAGCTCTGGACTGCCTTCGATCAAGGGAATGAAAAAATAAAAATTCAAATGGCTGAAAAACCAGTAGAGAATTTTTATACAAAAGAGAATTACTTCTCAAAAATTAAAGATATTGTAACAAAATATCAAGAGGAATTTTCCAAGATTTTGAGCGAATTTGACCCTAGGGAGACAGCACACATGGATTTTATACCTCTCCAAAGACATCAAACTGCTCTACTAGCAGCATTACAGAGAATGCTTGGTCAAATTTCTCAGGAATCACAGGCACGGTTCATGCCGCTTATAAAGGAATATTGGGAAAAAATTAACAATATTCACTTCGAGATCTTCAGAACGTTTGAAGATCCAATCGCGCTTGGATACAATATGGCAAACTATTTAAATGCGGAGGCAGCCATTTTCCAAATCCAAAGCACACCAATTGATGTGAGACCATCAATTACTGCTGCAGCTGCACAACCTCAAGTGCAGTTGCCGAAGGTATCCATACCAAAATTTGATGGATGCTATTTAAAATGGCAGCAGTTTCATGACCTATTTAATAAAATGATTCATGAATCAACATTGCCAACAGTACAAAAAATGTGGTACTTAAAAACAAACCTCTCCGGAGATGCTGAAAGACTGGTCAGACATTTAGATTTGACAGAGTCCAATTATGAAGCCGCCTGGACTATGCTAAAGGAGCGTTTCGACAACAAGCGGGTTCTGACAACAACAATTCTGCAAAAACTGTTGGATCAATCGTCAGTAACTAACGATGCATCGTCAATAAGAAACTTCCACGACAAATTCCAAGAAACACTTGCTGCATTAAGAAATGTCGGTATAGAAACTATCAATTGGGATCCACTGTTGTTAGTACTACTGGCAAGGAAATTGGACAGGATCACTCATGTACTATATGAGCAGTCCATTAAGGACACAAAAAAAATGCAACCAGTAAATGAGTTCCTGACATTCTTGGAACAAAGATTCCTGGCATTGGAAGCCATTGGAGGAAAACAATACGTCCAAAAGGAAAAACAACTACAATCAGAATTGTCAATTCTGCAACTCACCAGAGCATCGAATTTATCGATGTGAACAATTTGCGTCTAAGTCCGTAGACGCACAAGTCAAAAAATTGTGCTTAAACTGCTTGCGACCCAACCATGTGGCCAGGGCATGCTTCTTACGGAGCTGCATGAAATGCAACAAAAAACATAATACGCTGTTGCACTTGGAGAACTCACATGATGTAAAAATAACCGCCGCAGCAAATAGTACAAAACACAATTATGTGCTACTCGCCACTGCTCGAGTCGAAGTACATGGAAACAACGGCCGATTTGGAGAATTCCGCGCACTTCTGAATTCAGGATCACAAATCAACGTGATTTCTGAGAGAGCGGTAAAAACACTGTCACTAGCAGTGAAAAATTCAACCATAAGAATTGAAGGCATCGGAGGAAATCCCAATTCAATGAAGTCCAGGGTCAACGTCCTCATTAAATCAAAGAATGGAAATTACACGACACGAATAGAAGCATTCGTGTTACCACATATTGTGGCGGACCAACCGACCCACAAAATTAAGAACGTATCCTGGTTACCAAGTAATCTACCACTGGCGGATCCAACCTTTGAAAAACCTGGAAAGGGGGATTTATTATTAGGAGCAGAACATTACTTCGACCTCATACTGCCGGAGCAAATTAAAAGGAGCCCAAAATTACCATTGATACAGAACTCCAAATTAGGCTGGATAATAGCTGGGAAACTTCACGCATCGGCTCCAACAGCTGCTACGTGCTCCGTCGCAACTACAGCTGATGACACCGGAGAGTTGCTGGAAAGATTTTGGAGATTGGATAATCTGGAACCGACACAGCCCTATCGGACCCCAGCAGAGTCGCACTGTGAATCCCATTTCCAAAAGAACATACAAAAGGCAGTTGACGGAAAATTCATAGTCAAACTGCCATACTCTGAAGATGTTTCAGCGCTGGGAGAGTCTCGTGAGCTGGCTATAAGGCGTTTTTTTGCATTGGAAAAAAGACTCTGCCGTGATCCAGAGCTACAAAGTAGTTACGTAGAGTTCATGAAGGAATATAAAAGACTCGGCCACATGAAGGAAGTAACACCGCAGAATGTTCCGAGCTCTCACTACTTCATTCCACATCACTGTGTGTTAAAACCAGACAGCAGCACAACAAAGTTACGAGTAGTATTCGACGCATCTGCAAAATCATCATCAGGAAAGGCCCTAAATGATATCTTGTACGCTGGCCCGACAGTACAAAGCGAATTATTTTCAATTTTACTGCGTTTTAGAACCCATAAATATGTCTTCACCGCTGACATTGAAAAGATGTATCGTCAGATATGGATAAATCCGGAAAATCAATTTCATCAGATGATAGTTTGGAGAAACTCACCCCAGGAAGAACTAAAGTACTACAGACTAAAGACTGTCACATACGGCACAACGTCAGCACCGTTTTTGGCAACAAAATGTTTGCAGCATTTGGCAAACTTAAACACGCTACAATATCCATTCGGAGCAAAGACAGTGAAAGATAATTTTTATGTCGATGATTGTCTAACGGGAGCAGATACACTAACAGAAGCCATTAAACTCCGAGACGAAGTCAATAAAATACTTCTACCAGCCGGTTTAAGACTTCGCAAATGGTGCGCTAACCATGAAAAACTGCTCCAAGGAATCTCAAAGGAAGACACAATACCACTGGTAAAACTGGATGATACTGAAAACCACAGTATCAAGACATTGGGTATGACATGGAGCCCTAAAACTGACAGTTTCCATGGACGAGCTCAAGCCGCAGAAACAACTAAAATCACAAAAAGAGTTGTATGCTCAGAATTGGCAAAAATATTTGACCCATTAGGACTCTTTGCCCCAGTTGTAGTAAGAGCAAAAATATTTATGCAACAACTATGGGAGTCAAAAATTGACTGGGATGAGGAGCTATCCCCAAGTCTTAAAAGGGACTGGAAAGTATATCGGGATGACCTTCAAAGTCTCAATAACCTCAAGATCCCTCGACATATATTCGATGGAAAAATGGCAGTAACAAAAGAAGTGCACACCTTTGTTGACGCTTCGGAGAAGGCATACGGAGCTGCAGTCTATATTCGGGCGACATACAAGGATAATTCAACAACCGTCCGCTTGCTATGTGCAAAATCCAAGGTAGCACCTTTAGCAAAGCAATCACTACCTCGTCTGGAACTTTGTGCGGCAGTATTAGGAGCGGAACTTACGGCTCGAGTACGAAGAGATCTGCACATGAAGAGCAACTGCAATCCAGCGTATTTATGGACAGATTCAAGGATTGTCTTATCATGGATCAATTCACAATATTCAATTCTAGAAACCTTTGTAACAAATAGAGTTGCGAAAATTCATGAATTGACGACAGCAACTCAATGGCGTCATGTCTCGTCACAAAACAACGCCGCAGATATACTGTCACGTGGAACATTAGCGAGGAATCCAGATTCAACTAGTTGTTGGCTACACGGACCGTTATTTCTCCATGGATCACCGTCAAAATGGCCAGAGCCATTTATTCAACTGCCCAGCGATGACAACACGGTGGGACGAAAGGGAAAACCAAGGAGTGTCGCCGCTCCTGTCGCTGAAACAGGAGATGCAATATACTCAATTAACTACAACGATTCATTTCGAAGGCTACAGCGCATTATAGCATATATGATGCGGCTACGACAGCCGAACAAGAAAAGTAATACACTCACACATGAAGAGTTGGAACGTGCAAGAATAACCATATTACGCAAGATTCAACAGACTGACTTCCCGGAGGAATTAAGAGACCTTACAAAACATGGCATGATAGACAATAAAAGCAAACTCAAATCCATGACACCGTGGACAAAGATGGAATTATAAGAGTGGGTGGTAGGATCGAAAAATCAGCTCTATCCTTTGACGAAAAACATCCAATTTTATTACCATACAATGAGACAATTGTAAAATCTGTTTTACGAGAACTGCATGAGGATAATATGCACTGTGGACCACAAGCACTACTGGCCAAATCAAGGCAAAATTACTGGATCATTAAAGGAAAAACCATGGCCCGCAACATTACCCAAAACTGTGTTCGATGTACCCGAGCTAAGCCAAAGATGTTCCAGCAATTAATGGGCAATCTACCGGAACAACGCGTCACCCCAGCAAGACCATTTCAAACACTGAAATGGTAAACTGACAAATTTATCGCTGCCTTAAAAAGATTCATGGGACGTCGTGGAAATTGTCAAACATTACATTGCGACAATGCTACAAATTTTGTGGGCGCCAACAACAAATTGCAAGAATTGGAAGATGCAATTTACAATCCCAAGGCCAAAGCCAGTATATTGACAGAATGTCAAAGGAGAAACGTAAAATTCGATTTCATTCCACCGCGAGCACCACATTTTGGCGGACTCTGGGAAGCAGCGGTAAAATCAGCAAAACATTTATTGTTGAAAAATGTATCGACTGCCGCATTAACGTATGATGAACTGGAAACGGTTGTAATTGAAATAGAGGCAATACTTAATTCGCGCCCCTTAACTCCAATGTCAACCGATCCCAATGACTTTGCTGCACTGACACCTGGACACTTCCTGATTGGGGAACCGCTAACAGCACAAGCTCATGATATGGCAACGACACACGGAAGATCTCTCGGACAAAGGTTGGACCTACTTCAACATCTAAAGCATACTTTCTGGACGCGATGGTCACAGGAATATCTTCACGAACTCCAACAACGTACAAAATGGACTAGGTCAACCGCAAACGTATCAGAAGGAATGATGGTACTCATAAAAGAGGATAATATACCATGTCGACAATGGCCTATCGGAAGAGTTCAGAAGGTTTACACCGGCACCGACAAGCATATACGAGTAGTAGATGTAAAAACAGCGCATGGCACATTTAAGCGTCCGATACACAAATTAGCACCATTATTAGCCATCGATGAACCACAACATAAGCACCCACTCGATGATACACCACAAACCGATCGCTCAACTAACCCGAAGGCAAAACGTATCAAACTACCCTGTATGCCGTCTCTGACAACGATGTTGCTCACAATCATATTACTACTTCCGTTAGTATTGACACAGTCCATCAACTGGCGGTGGCGGATTGGACCATCATAGCTTATTATGATCTGGAACCATATTGGAGTGAGATGAAAACTTTTTCTAGAGGTGTCGATAGCATACGGAAAATGTGTACCGACTTAGGCATCACAGTTCCATGTCAAAACATATATCAGCATTTCAAGCATGTGGAGAACGAATTAACGGCTGAAAATGAACTTCTGCAACAAACACGACATAAAAGAGCGCCACTCGACATAATTGGAAATATAGCTAGCAGCTTATTTGGAGTATTAGATTCTACTTATGCGAAGGAAATGACCGAAACTATACAAAAGGTAAAGCAAAACGAAGACTATTTAGTATCGATTTTAAAAAATCAGACTTCCTTTGTGGACTCCACCTACAATGTGTTAAAGCGTGACGAGGCCATGATTGAAAAACGACTAAGAAACATGGAAAACCAATTCAACGCCATGCTAACAGAGAAGACCCAGCATAATTTGTTTCACAGGTATCTCTCTCTAACTACGCAACTGACATTAATGGCAACAAACCTTCAGCGAATGCAAGCAGAAATGGTAAATGTACTCACTGATGTGCGACACAAAACAATTAGTCCACTGCTGCTATCACCAGGTCAACTTCGACAACAAATAGAGCAGATGAAGGATCACTTAAAGATAGGGCAACAAATTCCTAGTACCAATGGTGATGTACTCCAACTATACAAAATGATGCAAGCCGAAGGAGCCATAGTAGACAAGCACGTCATTTTCAAAATAACATTACCACTTATATCGACGCAGACGCTGGAACTATACAACGTAATTCCTATTCCATTGGTGTCGTCCCGAGGAATTACAAAAATATCAATAGACGTACCATTAATCGCCGTCAATGATCATCGTGATGAATTCCTGAGCCTTACATATGAGGAATTTAAAAATTGTCATCTCCTTCAAAGAGATGAACACATATGTTATCATAAACAATCACTCTTCAGGATGGAACATTGTTGTGAATTTCTAATGTTTAACAACAGAACGTCGGACAACTGTTTAACATCAACAACAAATCACTCGCTTACGTGGGTTAATATGTTTTTCAAGAACGAATGGATATTCGCCACACGGACCCCTATGGATCTCTCAGCTGTTTGTTCTGATGGCACTTCAAGCATCCAACTACGAGATGTTGGATTCCTTGCAATGAATGAAGGCTGCTCCATTCGCAACGCAAACATGATTATAACAGGCCATAGCCGATCAACAAGCACAACGTATTCCTCATACGTGCGTTTTGGTAATCTAACCATACTGCCACTTCATCAAAATACAGCTGTAAATAAGTCAAGAGAAGTACTAGAGGCGAGCAACCTACAAAATATACATATGATACCAGCAAATGAAATCCAACTGCCACAATGGATTTCACCGATAAATCATTCCGTCATCATGTCGTACATCGCAGCATCAGTAGTCTTACTTGCGCTATACATCAGCAGAAGGATCTATCCAACAGCACCAACAACACTCAGGACCCAAGGCAACATATCGGCTCCAGTAACTGGACAAGATGCATTTCGGATCGACATATCTGGTAGTTAAACCACCGTTTAACGGCGGGGAGTATGTTTGAGTTTTTACTTTCGCCCAAATCAACATGCTATCTACAGCTAAGGCATAAGGATTATCAGCCGGACCAGATGGCACGTAAACATCCCACCATTATCGCTGTGTGTGGAATTATCAGTTTTAAGATAGTTCTTATACCGTAATAAAACCCTTTTATGTTTATTTAGGTCATTTCTCAGCAAAAATAGATAATCCCAAATATCATGTTATCACATATCATAAATCATTATTGATCCTTACAACCTAAGAAACTGTATATAATACCATCATTTTTATATAATAAATCAGTATTAAAGTAGCACTTGAAAATAGAGCATCGTGTCTCGTCTTTCACTATTTCTTACTCATCTCCGTTGTCCACCTGGTTCAAGTACTAGTTGCGACGCCCGTAGTCACTGGTTCTGTACTAGAGACTTACAAAAACATAATATTAAAATACCTAGTCTTGGTTCTGCACCAAGGGCTAAAAAACAACACAACAGGTAATATCATTTTGGGGATGGACTTCCTGAACGCTGTCAGGGCCACTATACGGCTCGGCCCGATCACCTTGGAACTGGGGAGAGACGCCGAACCCAAGGCAATGGATGGTGGAGAGCCCGTCATACCCGTTGGGTATATCGCGGGCGGGTACGAGGGGTCAACCAAAGGGAGTCGGGGGCCCGTAACAGCAGAGCAGAACGATGGTGGAGGCGACACCGTCCCGCTCGGGTCATCGGAAAACAGTAACGACGAAGCGGAGGGCCAAGTGAACCCAGAGATACGGCGGTTCTTGGCGGACGAGCTAGGTCAGTTTGAAGAGCTACGGGGGACCTGCACCGTAACGGAGCATCGGATCACCATGCGGGACGATAGACCCATCAAGCAGCACTACTACCCCAAGAACCCGGCCATGCGGCAGATCATCGACGCCCAGATCAATGAACTGAACCAGCAGGGGTGCATTGAGCCGTCACGAAGCCCACATAGCGCGCCGATTGTCCTCGTTCGGAAGAAAACGGGGCAATGGCGGATGTGCGTACACTACCGGCAGCTGAACGCTCACTCCATTCCAGATGCCTATCCATTGCCACGTATGCAGCACATTTTGGAAAAGCTTCGCAACGCCCGCTTTTTTCCACCCTAGATTTAAAGAACGGATATTGGCAAATCCCGATGGCACTAGAGAGTCGGGAATGCACGGCGTTCACAGTACTGGGAAATGGGCTCTTCCAGTGGAAGGTCATGCCCTTCGGGTTACACTCGGCTCCGGCTACGTGCCAGAGGGAGTTGGATGGAGTCATCGGGCCCCATATGGAGCCCTGGGCGTTCGCCTATTTAGACGACATCGTGGTCATTGGAGAGACAGTTGAAAGCCACATGGCAAACCTGTGGGAGGTGTTCAGGCGACTCAGGCAGGCGAACCTGCGCCTGAATAAGGAAAAATGTAAATTCTTCCAGAGGAAGCTGGTCCATCTGGGACACTCAATTAGCGAAGCGGGCATCCACACCGATCCTCAAAAGATAGATGCGGTGAGAAATCTAAGACCTCCGACGTCGTGCAAGGAGCTCCGCCAGCGCACAGGGCTCGCGTCCTGGTACCGACGCTTCGTTACGAACTTCGCTGACATCGTACAGCCGATGACATCCCTGCTCAAAAAGGGCAGGAAGTGGGACTGGCGAGAACCGCAGCAGTTTGCATTCGAGGAACTAAAGTCGCGGCTAACGGAGGCTCCCGTACTCGTTTGCCCGGACTTCAGGGAGCGTTTCGTTCTGCAGACGGACGAGAGCGCATACGGGCTCGGGGCCGTGTTGACTCAAAGAATCGAGGGTCAAGAGCGAGTGGTAGCGTACGTGAGTCGGCGGTTAAACAAGGCGGAGGAAAACTATTCAGCGACGGAGAAGGAATGCTTAGCGATCGTATGGGCAATACGTAAACTACGATGCTACCTGGAAGGGTATCATTTTGACGTCGTCACCGATCATCTAGCGCTCAAGTGGATGAATTCCATTAAGAGCCCCTCTGAACGTATCGCGCGCTGGACGCTATAGTTGCAGCAGTACCGCTTCTACGTCCATTATCGGAGAGGGAAACTGAATGTCGTGGCAGACACTCTTTCCCGTCAACAAGCCGAAGCCCTGCACACCGCTAAGGAAGAAGTATATAAGTGCCAGTGGTGGACCCAGCAAAAGGCCACAGTCAGGGAGCATCCGGAGAATTTCCCTGACTATGTCATAGAGAATGGTCAGCTATATCGGCATTTCGACCATCGACCAACGGAGGAGGAATATCTCCCCTGGAAGCTGTGCATTCCGAGGGAGAGCCGAGAGAGGGTGCTTAGAGAATGTCATGATCAGCCAGCGGCAGGACATCTGAGCGTGCGGAAGACCATGACAAAGGTGATGCAGCGATACCACTGGCCGGGTCTTTGCCGGGATGTTGCGCGGTATGTACGCCGGTGTGAGACCTGCCAAAAACTCAAAGTTGGCCAACTACGGCCGGCAGGGAAGATGCTCACCCGGCAGGTCAACGAGCCGTTCCAAGTAGTGTGCGCGGACTTCGTGGGGCCTCTACCCCGATCGAAACAGGGAAACACGATGTTGCTGGTTTTTAACGACCACTGTACCAAGTGGGTAGAGTTGGCCCCACTCAGACGGGCAACTGCGTCCACGTTACGGCGCACATTTCGAGATCGCATCTTGGGCCGCTTCGGAGTACCAAGTAAATTCGTATGCGACATCGGTACCCAGTTCACGAGCCGGGAGTTCAAGTCGTTCATGCAACAGCTGAGGACGGAGATACAGTACACGGCCCCGTACATCCGACAGCAAAACCCGACGGAATGGGCTAACCGTACGATCAAGACGATGATCGCTCAATACCTGGGACCACAACAAAATGCGTGGACGAGCTGATTCCTGAAATCAGCTTGGCGATGAACTCCAGCATCTCGGACTCGACAGGCTACAGTCCGGCGTTCCTGGTTCAAGGTCGCGAACCCCGCCTGCCAGGAGCGCTGTACGAGGAGGTCACCCCAGGATCTGGCCGACCGACGCTGGCGGTACCAGAAAGGATCAGCTAATGAGAGATATCTTCGAGCTGGCTCACAGGCGCAGTTTGCGGGCATCGGAGGACCAACGGAGGCATTACGACCTGAGAAGACGGGATTGGCGGCCAACGATGGGAACGGAAGTTCTCGTCCGGACGCACTATTTGTCCAAGGCAGCGGAAAACTTGGCCGCCAAGTTAGCACCAAAATTTGATGGACCCTGGACGGTGGTTAAGTTTGTGTCCCCAAACATTGTCCGACTGCAGCGGATCGGGGGTCGACAGCGCCGGACGGCAAATATCGCCGATTTGAAGGAGTACCACAAAGCGCACCAGCAAGACAGCGCAGCGGAAGGGCGCCAAAGGGGCGATAAAGCCGGCAGAGAGACCACGGACGCAGCTGCATTGAACGATGAGCCAAGACAGCCACCATTAGTGCAGAGCAGGCAAACCAATGGGTCAGCCGACCCAAGGCTCACACCACCAGCAAACTCACCACACCAGCAGTGACAACATTAGGAAGCGTTGACTGACACAGAGCACATTTGATCAACGACAGCCAAAGCGAGCAGACCTACAAGAGGAGACCTAACCAACCAGCAACCAACCGTGATGAATAAACGTTTTCTTCAACCAACGCTCTTCAGTCAACGCAGAATGGACCCACGGCCAAGACCCCAACCGACGAACCGACGACGGCCACTGACTCTCCGGATGATCGACCCCGCTGCCTGGCGTCGATCGGAGGAGCAGGAGCAACGAGCAAGGATGAGCACGATCCAGCTGAAACGGTGAGTTCACCGGGTAAAAAGGCGGGCCCACGTACTGTGGCGCAGGAGGGGGAGGGCACACGAGGCTACCCTGTTCCCCGCCTACAGCTGGTTCGACTTGTGGCGGGACCGCCACTCGGCGACGATCACTGGGCCAAACCAAAAGGAGGAGCAATCCAGGGGCAGCAGCAGTGAGGGGAGTAGTGGCACACCACCCCGCTTTCCAGGGGTGACGCCTACCTATACTATTTCCGATAGCGACTCACCTCGACCGGAGTCGAGCGACGGAACGGCGAGCGATACCACGCTCACTTCCTCACGACGAACACCTCCACGATGGTCCCAGACCCCCTTACTGGTCGATGGGGTTGATCCTGCCGCGCCCAGTGAGCGACAACGACCAAGTCCGCCAGGTCGGCGACATTGTGGTCCGCAGCAGCCCGAAGAGCGGACTGCTCACGATTCGACGCCACGGACCGGATTCAGTACCCGGCAAGGATAAAGCGAATTGGGTCGCTGCACTGCCAGAGTGGCGAGTGTTGATGCCACACCGACTGATACCACCGGCGCTGGTAGCGGAGGTGCGGGCACTGCCAGGATCGGGGCGCTGCAATACATTGATCCATCTGGACGGAAAAGTGTTCCGGATCCGGCAAAATGCCACCGGCAGGGTCAGCGTCCAATGGGTGACAGGAAGAAAGGGGGGGTGTGATGAATCACAAAGTCACCCACCCACCCATTTCCACCAAACACCACCCACACACGATACCCACACCGCCGAACCCACAGCACACACACGCAGGAGAGCAGCTGCAGCGCACACCCGACAGCGGCGTAAGCCGGCAGCGGCAGCGGGCGTTTGGCTCAGCAGAGTACACCACGGTTGAGCACAAACTCAACCCACCACGAGCCGAAACTGGGGCGCAGGCGCGCAGCTGCAACGCACACGCCCGACAGCGACGTAAGCCGGCAGCGGCAGCGGGCGCTCGGCTCAGCAGAGTACACCACGGTTGAGCCCAAACTCAACCCACCACGAGCCGAAACTGGGGCGCAGGCGCGCAACTGCAACGCGCACGCCCGACAGCAACGTAAGCCGGCAGCGGGCGTTTGGCTCAGCAGAGTACACCACGGTTGAGCCCAAACTCAACCCACCACGAGCCGAAACTGGGGCGCAGGCGCTCAGCTGCAACACGCACGCCCGACAGCGATGCAAGGCGGCAGCGGCAGCGGGCGCTCGGCTCAGCAGAGTACACCACGGTTGAGCCCGAACTCAACCCACCACGAGCCGAAACTGGGGCGCAGGCGCGCAACTGCAACGCGCACGCCCGACAGCAACGTAAGCCGGCAGCGGCAGCGGGCGTTCGGCTCAGCAGAGTACACCACGGTTGAGCCCAAACTCAACCCACCGCGAGCCGAAACTGGGGCGCAGGCGCGCAGCTGCAGCGCACACCCGACAGCAACGTAAGCCGGCAGCGGCAGCGGGCGCTCGGCTCAGCAGAGTACACCACGGTTGAGCCCGAACTCAACCCACCAGGAGCCGAAACTGGGGCGCAGGCGCGCAACTGCAGCGCATACGCCTGACAGCGATGCAAGGCGGCAGCGGCAGCGCATTCGGCTTAACCGAGCACACCACGGCTGAGCGGAAAGCCACCAGAGGGAGCAGCACGATCACGGCACTCGACCGCAGCACACTGAAGCGTACGGACGTGCGCGCATGACGCGATACGTCATAAAGGGAGTCAACGGACCGTGCTGGAGCGAGCAGATGCGCTCGCCAAGAGTCAGCGTGGAGGACTCCTCGCAGGCCTCCCCGCGAACACAACGGCATGTGGCCGTTTAACATCAGTGTATAATTAATTGTAAAGCAATAGGGAAAAATAAATAATGTCAAGAAACAAACATAAAAGTGCAGTGTTGTCGAAATTCATGTTTGTGATACCCTCCCTACTCTACGCCTCTTGCACGGCCGGGCGATGTCCTCCGAGCAGAGGTAATCCCAATACCACGGCTTCAGCATGGGACGGGCGACGTCCTCCCGGCGGAAGCTATAATCCCTATCTCCGGCATGGGCGGGTGTTGTCCCCTGTGCCGGAGTCATCCCTCGCCTGTCCCCCACGCTGCGGCAATTCAATCACCTTCCTGTAAGGCCGGGCGATGTCCTCCGAGCAGGAAGAGATTGATTCCCTTAACTCGCACCTCGTGTCAGTGTTTTACCCTACCTACTCCATACCGACATAAGTCGCCGCCTCAGCCACCAGTCGGCGACGGCCCTCTCACCCAGTAGGTCCCCAAAAATCTACAAATTATTTGTGGAAGACCCTGGCCGCGACTGAGAGTTATACCTCGGCCAGCGAACTTCTTTACACAATAATTAACGAACGATTAACGACTAGATAAAATAGGAAAAGCTAAGTATTTTTCAATACTTAAGAAGGAGATTATTTTGAATTCGTTAGAATGCCTTTCGGACTAACTAATGCCCCAGCAACCTTCCAAAGAGTAATGGACGCTTTGTTCGGAGACTTATTAGGTATATACTGTTTAGTATATATGGACGACATTATTGTATTTTCGAGTTCATTACAAGAACACATACAACATTTGAGACACATATTTCAGAGAATTATAAAGGCAAATTTAAAATTACAGATGCAGAAATCAAAATTCTTAAAAAAAAGAAATATAATATTTAGGACATGTAGTAACACCAGAAGGGGTTAAGCCAACCCCATTTAAAATTGAAGCAATCAAAACATTTCCTTTACCCAAAACTCAGAAAGAGATCAAATCTTTCTTGGGGTTAATGGGTTATTACAGAAAATTAAAAAACCACTGACCAAACAATTAAAGGGAAAAGCAAATGTTAATACAGATGAAAAATTTGATTATAGACTTTTGTAAACAATACGGGATTAACAGGCATGTTACATCATTTCAACAATCTTCGAGCAATTCCCCAGTAGAAAGATTTCACTCATCACTAACAAAAATGTATAGAATTATATTCGACAAAAAGAAAAACGAAAATTCACCATGCATTCATGAAGATATGTATATTATGGGAGGCACTTACTACTTACAACAATGCTATTCATTCAAATTGTTCTCAGGCAGAACACACTTGTTTAACTTTAATAACGAACATGAATATTTACAAGAACTTAACGAATTCCAGAGAAAATTATACCTGGAGGTAGTTCAAAAACTAACAGAGAAAGTACAAAGACGTAAAGCTAATTTAAACAAGAACAGAATGGAGTCCCCAAAATTAGTGACTGATGAAGTTATTTTTCGAAAAGAAAATAGAAGAAACAAACTTACACCCCGTTTTTCACTACACAAAGTTCTTGAAGACAATGGACCTACGCTAATTTCGTCACAGAATCAAAAAATTAATGTCTAAAATAAAACACTCAACAAAAAAACCATATGACAGACGATTAAGCATATAAAAAATGCTATAAATATATAAATATAATAAATACATATAAATACTTACAGGTTCTCTTATACAACCGGACAATATGTTAATGTTCAACAATTACACCAAGGAACCCCATTAGTTAAGCTAGAGTTAGGACCTACAAAAATTATCTCTAACTATAAGATATTAGCACACGTTGTCCGCATACAAGAATATATTGATAATGTTGATCAATTTAAAAAAGCATTGAAGAATTTAAAAACAGTTAAATTTTCCGGAGAAGCTATAGAGATACTAGAGGCCAAGTTGGGGCAATTACAAGAAAAAATAAATATACTAGTACCTAAACAAAGGCAGAAGAGGGGAGCTGTAAATGGCTTAGGAAGCATCATAAAAGCCATTACGGGAAATATGGATATAGAAGATTCAAACAAGATAGATAAGGAATTTAAGCTTATACAAGAAAACATGATTGATCTAACAAAAAACTTAAATGACCAAACAAATGTTAACAATGAAAAAATTATAAGGTTCGGCAATATTACCGAACATATTAACAAAGAACAAACAATAATTAACAATTTCATCAAGAATTATAAAAATGAGATCTATAATGAACTCAATGATGAACACAATGAAATACATTTTCTACAATACATAAATAGAATAGGATATAACATAGATGTTTTGTATAATCATTTGTTGATTAAATGATTATGCAAAACATCTATGTTATATCCTATGCTAGAGAGTATCCTATTTACAAAATTAAATATAATCCGTAAGTTCATTTTATCAATTGAAGAAACAAAGAAAATAACAGAAATATTCTCTGAACAGAATATAACAATATTATCTAATGAACATTTATATAGATTATTGGAAATGGACACATTTGTAAACAAAACTAACGTAATTTTCTATATTAAAATTCCAATCTTTGAAATTGAAGAATACAAATTTGCACACATTGTTCCATTACCATTAAATTACACGAGATACTTAAGAGTACCAGAACATTTGCTTATAATAAGAATAAAATTAAGCCATCTAAAGAAAAATGTAACAAAATTCATAATCAATACATTTGTAAAAGTCGAGTTGTCAGGCCCCATCGTGGGACATAAGATGCTTAGAGGGAATACCGGATGGAGAAACAGCAACGTGCAACGTATTAAAATCTGGAGATCGAGAACAAGTATCAGAGCCTGAAAACGGATTTATATTTGTGTTAAATGGAATAAACACAAAGGTAACACCAAATTGTGCCAAATGTTTGAGATTAATGGATCTACTTTGTTAACCTACAAGGACTGCTCAATAACAATTAATGGACTAAATTATCATGACGAGGAACTTAAACAAGATGACACTATTAGGACTAGAATACCATGGTTTAAAGAGATAAAAATAGACAATACGATCGAAGAACTAAATCTTAAAAGATTACACCTGGACAATATTAAGAGCCAGAACCGGATTCTCAACATTAAAAGGATAACAGCAAACCACTTAACAATTTACACATGCATCGGAATATCGACCTGTATAATTCTATTTATTCTATATATGAAAAGAACCAAAACCATCGTCAACCAAGAACCACTACAAACCAATTTCGTTCAGACCTTCGCTTTGGCCCTCACTTCAATCTAGGAGGGGAGGAGTTAACATATCAGTCACGCCACCAGCCAAACCACCAAGATCCAATATATAAAACATATATGCACATACGTGCATATATAACAACTCTGTACATGAGTATATGAGTACAAACATATACAGACATATGTACAGATCAACAACACATAGATCCACTTAAGTTCAGAGTACATTGTACTACATTGTACACATGAACTATATACATATATACATATATATATATATATATATACATATACATATATATATATATATATGTATGTATACCGACCAATAATACATGACCCCACGCAGACGCAGAGTACATTGTAATACTTTGTATCTATCGAGCAGCGTCAGCACTTGAACAGGGTTCAGAACCTAAACATAAGCAGTAACGGGAGAACTGCAAGATCAGCAACAAAGGGCTTTGCAACCGTCACTTGACATTTTACTTATATATATCCAATATTGTATTAGGCTAGTTTCGAATGCCACTTGGCAGAATAAAATCAGATTCATATTGAGAGTCAAACAGATTTGTTCTTAATCAAAAAATACAAATCTCCACATACAAGTAAGAAAGTTGCAGTCGGTCGCCAGCGACTGCGTCAGACTCTGTTCCTGTTAAAGGTGTGTAGGCTCAATAAATATGTAGACCGTCCGTCCGTCTTTCCGTATGTTTGAATGCGAGATTATTGAGATTCCTTTTTTGAGCATGTCTTTTACATCAATTTAGCTACAGTCATAAAATTTTACATATAGCTTTTTTAAAATAAAATACTATTTTGGTTTTTATATATTTTGGATACTGGCTCCACATTTCACAAAATGAATTTAATATAAGTTCAGTTGCAAATAAAGCCACATTTATATTTTTTTTTAATTTTTTAGGTAAAACCGTATTTTTAATAAAATATAAGGATTTATGCAGAAAGTTTTATCAAAATCCATTAAGTAACATAGAAGTTATAAAAAAATAAAAAAAAAAACATTTTATTAAATGATAATATCACGCGGAAGCGATGGGAATCGAACCTGGGTAACGCGCTCCGCATGCCACCGACTCTACCCACAACACCACGGCGTCTCTTGCGCGACTATGCGCAAAACTGAGTTTGGAAGTGTTTCGATTTGGTTAAACAGACTTTCGTTGTGGTAACGAAGACCCTGCTTCAATCCCCAGTTAGGTCAACTAGAATTTGTTTTACGGAGGCTTACATTATGATTATTATTATTTTTTTTTTCGTAAATTTAAATTTCATGAACAGTAACCCACATGTTAAATTTGGAAGCTCTACGTCTAAGACTGTAGTAGATACAGTTTTCTCCTATTTGCCACGCCCCAAATGGGCGGAGCTATATATAACATATATTTTTGGGTAGAGGTAGGATACTAGTATATATATTCCAAGTCCCAACTCTTTGACGGAAATATTGCCGAAATTATCACGGTTTTAGTAAAAGATATAGTAATTCCCGATTTGCCACGCCCCCAGAAGACGTGGATACATAACTTTTGACTTATCTTAAGAGGAGGTCAACAGTATCCCACATGCAAGATTTGGACGCTCTAGCTCCAAAACTGTAGGAGACACAGTTTTATCCGATTTTCCACGCCCTTAATAGGCGTAAATATCTATAATATATATTTTTGATTCCGAGTGATCTATTTGCACATGTATTCCAAATTTCAAGTCTCTAGCTCTTAATACGCTCAAAATATTATAAGATTTATAGAAATCCCTATATATATATTCCCGTTTTGGGACGCCCCCAGGGGGCGTGGGTATATAACTTTTTGATCTAACTTAAGGGAAGGTCAACAGTAACCCACATGCCGAATTTGGATGCTCTAGCTTCAAAACTGTAGAAGATATAGTTTTATCCGATTTGCCACGCCCACAATGGGCGTAGCTATATATAATCTATATCTTAAAACGTCCGCGTGGTGTACACGAATATATATTCTAAATCCCATGTCTTAGACTGCAATATTGACTAAAATAACAGCGTTTTAGTCTTAATAGATATAGCATTTCCCGATTGCCACGCCCCTGGGGGCGTATCGGAAAAATACTCAAACTTGATCTGACGCGGATACACACGAGTATATATTCCAAATTACAAGTCTCTAGCTTCTATAGTGTCCAAATACTGCGCGTTCATACAGACAGACGGACAGACAGCAAGACGGACATTGCACAAATCCAATAGACTCTTTTTCCCTTTGGGAACAGAGTCTAAAAAACTAAAACAGTGGCAAGAAACCACCAACACCATCTCCAAACGAGCTACCGACTTGTAACTCGCGAGCCGATTACTGCGTAGTTGATTTGAATGTATGTGTGCACACGTACAGTCTGCTGCCGCGTGCTTTTACAATTGACTAAATCTTTCCTTTAATACCTGCTGAATTACTTAACAGATTTGAATGCAATTTTCTGCATTGAATGCTATTAATTTATTGATAATTTGGCTTTGATAATTTTGTTTTTAATAAATTTTTTTTGTGAAATGTGGAGCTGGTATCCAAAATATTAAAAAAATAGAAAATATATTTATTTAATTTACAAAAAGCTAAATGCAAAATTTGAAAGCTGTTGCTAAAAATATTTAAAAGATATTGTAAACAAGTAAGAAAGCTCTAGTCGGGTCTGCCCGACTACGAGATCCCCTGAACCAAGTCCGAGCTGATGTTTTAAACAACCTAGCTTACATCTTTTATCTATACATATTACCTCTGCGTGCATATACACATACACACATACACACAGGCACGCATATACACATGCACACATATACACATGCACACATATACACGTACACACATATACACATGCACACATATACACATGCACACATTTGTATACACATGCACGCATATACATACCATGCACACAGAAGCACGCGCGCCGATTACTGCGTAGTTGATTTGAATGTATGTGTGCACACGTACAGTCTGCTGCCGCGTGCTTTTACAATTGACTAAATATTTCCTTTAATACCTGCTGAATTACTTAACAGATTTGAATGCAATTTTCTGCATTGAATGCTATTAATTTATTGATAATTTGGCTTTGATAATTTTTTTTTAATAAATTTTTTTTGTGAAATGTGGAGCTGGTATCCAAAATATTAAAAAAATAGAAAATGTATTTAATTTACATAAAGCTAAATGCAAAATTTGGAAGCTGTTGCTAAAAATATTTAAAAGATATTGTAAACAAGTAAGAAAGCTCTAGTCGGGTCTGCCCGACTACGAGATCCCCTGAACCAAGTCCGAGCTGATGTTTTAAACAACCTAGCTTACATCTTTTATCTATACATATTACCTCTGCGCGCATATACACATGCACACATATACACATGCACACATATACACATGCACACATATACACATGCACACATATACACATGCTCATATATACACATGCACATGCAGGGAGTTGAGTTGTTTTTTTCGTGGATTACGGACGCGTTCGCAGAGTGGTCTCCCGAATTTGACACAAAATTTACGCAAAATTTGACTTTGGTGTCTTCACTGCGAAGAGAAATCGAGATTAGTACACGTGCTACTAGTGGGCGAAGTGTGCCCATCGGTTAAAAGCGCAGAAACTCACTGCGGGCGAAATTAGATTTTTATTAGTCCCGGGCCTAAGGGAGGGGGGCGTCAGCGTCCTCTCTGAGTGATTTGCACTTTCCACTTTCTTTTCCCTGCAGGTTTTTTTTTTTCCCGCATTATTAGGAAACTTTGGTTGTCTCGCTAAATAAAACAACACAGCAGTTGCTTTCACTCTAACAGCTGTAAGTAGTGTTGGTAACTGCAGGGCACAACCAGCTGACCGAAGACTGGGGTCAGTGCATTGTGCATCGAATTAGCGAAGACACACACCAATAAGTTGGAGAGCATACTAAGTCCCAAAAGTATAACATACTTCTGGGCTTATATTAAAATACACGCTTAGTTCTTAAGCTAAGCAGTATGGAAGCCAGAATGGAGGACGAGCTTCAAGCGGTTGCACGTCGTTCCTCGTTGTTGAGATCACCTCAATAACAGCAGACGACGACCCAGCACTGCGAGGACCATCAGCCACCTACGGAAGAGAGAGGCGAGCCAAAAACGTTGAAGGCCACGCTACTCCAAATGGGAGCGGCTCTGGAGGGCCTAACGGCGTTGTTCGGCGGCCAAAGGCATATTAATGCCTTAATGAGTTAGGAATTGGCTAGACTGGTCAATCTGCAAGGCACGGCGGTGAGTTTCTGCAAAAGCGATGCAAGAAACTGCGCAGTGCAGACAACGCCCTCGCTAAATAGAGGCAATATAAGAGCCGAGCCAGTGGCGATTCGTGCTGACTCGAAGAAAATGGCTGAACTAGCAAGCGGCAGTAATACGCCCAAGAGGTCGAGGGACTCTGCTCCAGAGCAGCGGAAAACTCCCCCAAAAAAACCAAGGCACCAGAAGTCAAGCCTTGGGACTCAACAGGAGCACCAAATGCTGCGCGCTGTCCCCAAAAGCCCCAGTCAGGCTGTTCGGCAGAAAAACATTGATAACTGGTCAACAGTTAAAGGACGAAAGCAGGCCACAAAACGGACCAGAGCAGATGCAATTACTCTAACGGGAGTGGATGGCTGTTCTCATGCAGATATGCTTAGAGTGGTCAAGACGGACCCAGCGCTAAAACACCTAAGTGGCGATGTTCAAGGCATCAGGAAAACGTCAAAGGGCGATCTCCCCCTAGGCCTTAACAGGAAACCGGAGCACAGCGCTGAAGTGCTACAAGAAGCTGTAGGCAAGGCCCTTGGCAGCCGTGCAGTTGTAAAAACGCTCACGGACTCGGCCCAAGTGGAAGTCCGCGATCTGGATGAGCTCGTAACAAAGGTAGAAGTCCTGGAGGCGGTCAAAACCGTTTTGAAAGAGTCGTCCTTAAAAGACGACGTAGTAAGGTCGCTTCGACCAGCTTTTGGTGGACAACAGAGGGCCACACTCACTCTCCCAGTGACAAAAGCCAGGGAGCTAATCGAAATGGGAAAGATTAGGATAGGATGGGTCGTATGCCGCGTACGCGCTATCGACCAACCGAAACGCTGCTTCAAATGCCAGGATTTTGGGCACATTGCGGCAAACTGCACAAGCAGCGAGGACCTGAAAGGTGCTTGCTTTAGGTGTGGCAAGACGGGTCATGTTGCAAGAACCTGTACCAAGCCACCCAGGTGCGGCCTATGCGCTCGGAAAGGCGAAAAAAACCAAGAGCACGCGACAGGCAGCTTTAAGTGTCCGTCGTACCTCGAGGCTGTTCGGAAAATGAAATGTTAAGATTTCTACAGCTAAATCTTAACCACTGCATAGCTGCTCAAGATCTTCTAGAGCAGACTGTTGTGGAAATGAGCATCGATGTTGCCATACTCAGCGAGCCCCACCACTGCAAGACCAGTTGCCAAAGGACATGGTCTGCAGACAGGAACGGCAAGGCTGCGCTGTGGATTTGCGGAGCCCCAACGACCTTACTATCAAACGTAAAGTCGTTTAACGGGTTCGTACGCGCCAGATACGGCAGCCTGTGGATCTACAGCTGCTACCTGGCCCCTAGCTTGCAACTAAGCGAGATTGAATCCATCATTGATGACCTCGTAGATGATGCAAGGGGCCGGAAAGTTATCATTGCGGGTGACTTCAACGCCTGGGCAATGGAATGGGGCAGCCAAACGACCAATGCCAGAGGACGGGCGCTACTAGAGAGCTTTGCTTCCTTGGAAGTGGCGCTGCTGAACTCTGGTAACGAATATACTTTTAGCCGTGCGGGCTATGGGTCAGTTATTGACCTAACTTTTGTCAGCTCATCCTTATTCAGCGAAGCAAAGTGGAAACTTTGCGACGCTTACACGGGTAGCGACCACTCGGCTATACTGTGCACAATAGGAGAGCCAGCAGCGAGTACAACAACTCGCTACCGTGAAGCTTACCGCGTAGATTCATTTAATCCAGCTGTTTTTTCGGAGGCTATCCAGTCTCTTGCCACCTCCGGCACCGTAGAAAATAGAGCCTGCCAAATGGTCTCTCAACTAAAGAATGCGTGCAGTTTGAGCATGGCAACGCGTAAGCAATTCCGGCGTCACCAAGTACCCACGTATTGGTGGAATGAGCAGATTGCTGACATTCGACGTACCTGCATCCAAACCAGAAGACGATATCAGCGTGCCCGTGGTAGTCCTTCTTTCGCTGAAAAGCAGTTGGAATACCAACTTGCAAGACGTCAGCTAAAGAAGGCCATACGGGCTAGCAAGCGTGATTACTTCTTGGAACTGTGTGACTCAGCAGAAGTTGACCCCTGGGGCAAAGCTTATAAAACGGTGGTCAAAAGACTTTACGCCGGCAAACAAGCGCAGCCTACTGATTGTTTGGAGTTAAGGTATATCGTGGAAACTCTTTTTCCACGCAGACTAAACTCCATCCAAGTGACAGAGTCGCTGTCACTCATCCGGAGACCATCCAGTCCGATAGATACAGTAACTGTAGACGAAATCCTGACTGTTGCTAGAAGCCTTAGGCCCAGCAAAGCGCCAGGCCCAGATGGCATCCCAAACTGCGCACTAAAGCTTGCTCTCGCTTTGCACCCAGGTGCATTCGCGGAGCTTTTCAACGAGTGCCTGACTCAGGAAACTTTCCCTGCAATCTGGAAAGTCCAGAACTTGGTACTTCTTCCCAAGGCAGGTAAACCACCTGAAGAACCATCGTCCTATAGGCCAATTTGCCTTCTGGACAACATGGGAAAGGTTCTGGAGAAGTTGATCTGCTCCAGAATCGAGGCCGCGATTGCTAGCGCAGGTGACTTGTCACCGAATCAATTTGGCTTCCGCAAGGCCAAGTCAACTACGGATGCGTTGACTAAAGTAGTTGGCCTCGCAACTTCAGCCATCCAAGGCACGAGATGGAAGCATGGGACGAAGAAGTACTGCATCATAGCGACGCTGGATGTGAAAAACGCGTTCAACTCAGCCAGGTGGGACAGGATATTGGATGCTCTATATCAATTCCGCATCCCTGAGTATCTCCGTGAGCTGGTAAGGAGTTATTTTAGAGGGAGAACATTAGTTTTCAATTCTAGTGATGGCCCTCAAACTCATGACGTAACAGCCGGAGTACCCCAAGGATCAGTGCTGGGTCCTCTCCTATGGAATGTGATGTATGACGGAGTCCTGCGACTAGAATTACCCGCAGGAACTCACATCATTGGCTTTGCGGATGACGTAGCCGTCGTTACCATAGGAAAGGAACTTAGGGATGCAGAGGAGATATGCAGCGGCAGTATCAAATGCATACAAGACTGGCTGATGAGAGCAGGACTCGAATTAGCGGCGCACAAAACCGAGGCAGTGCTGGTCAGTAGCCGGAAGAAAGTGGAAACGGCCCATATTAAGATTGGCAACACCACTATTGCTACAAAAAGAGCAATAAAATATCTTGGAGTCATGCTAGACACAAGAATGACGTTCCGTGAACATCTGGAGTATATCCATGAGAAAGCAGCTGGATCCTGTAGAGCACTCACAAGAATCATGCTGAACACACGGGGACCTAAGCAACAACGACGCCATCTTCTGATGAGTGTTACGAGGTCCATCATTCTTTACGCTGTATCAGTATGGTCAAAAGCGATGGCTACTCCAAGCTACAGCCGAGGTATACGAGCCACCTACCGCCTATGTGCTATTCGAGTCAGTTGCGCGTTCAGAACAGTCTCTGATGATGCAGCACTCGTTATAGCTGGAATGCTCCCAATTGAGGAATTGGTCATCGAATCGGATGAATTAAATAGAGGCAACAACAGCGAGACCACACGCATCAGCAATGCTAGGAGCACGGAGAGAACTCTCAGCATTGCTCGATGGCAAAGGAAGTGGGATGAGTCGTCAAAAGGACGCTGGACACACACGCTTATCCCGGAACTGGCGCCGTGGATAAATCGTAAGTATGGAGAAGTAAACTTTTATCTTTCGCAGATCCTAACTGGACACGGATGTTTCCGGAGTTACCTGCTCCGTTTTGGCCACGACAACACAGATGAGTGTTCCTGGTGCGGCGAAGGAATCGTGGAAGACGCAAACAAAGCATTGTCTTCGAGTGTGGACGATTCTCCGCAGAGAGGCGACAGCTAGAGGAAGCAGTGGGTCAATCCATCAGGAAAAACAACGTGGTGTCGATTATGCTGGATTCTCAGGAAGCGTGGCGCTCAACCAGTGTCTTCGCGGCACTGGTTATGACGGAGCTCCGCAGGATCGAGAGGACCAGACGACGAGCAGAGTAGGACTCAGGTGGCGCAAAGCGCCTGCGAAGCATTGCTTTGCGGCCGTCCCGCAGGCATCATGCGCTACCCGTTCCTGTAAACTCCATTTTTAAATTTTAAGAAATAAACGAATACAAAAAAAAAAAAAAAAACATATACACATGCACACATATACACATGCTCATATATACACATGCAAATGCACACATTTGTATACACATGCACACATATACATACCATGCACACAGAAGCACGAGCGCCGACTACTGCGTAGTTGATTTGAATGTATGTGTGCACACGTACAGGCTGCTGCCGCGTGCTTTTAAATGTTTCCTTTAATAACTTCTGTATTACTTAACGGATTTGAATGCAATTTTCTGCCTTGAATGCTATTAATTTATTGAAAATACGGGTTTCACTAAAAAATTTGAAAAAATTAAATTGTGGCTTTGATAATTTTTTTTTTTAATTAATTTTTTTGTGAAATGTGGAGCCGGTATCCAAAATATGAAAAAATAGAAAATGTATTTTATTTACAGAAAGCTAAAAACAAAATTTGGTAGCTGTAGATAAAAATATGTAAAAGATATGGTCAAAAAACTGAATGTTGATAACATTTTAAATCGATATCATTGAAACGGAAAAATTTATCGAATATCTAAAACAAACTCGATATTTTCGCTGTATACACAGACCATCATGCAAAATTTGAAGTCTCTAGCGCTTATATGTTCTGAGATCGACGCGTTCATACATACGGACAGACAGACTGACAGACGGACAGGGCCAAATTGACTCAGCTCGTCGCCCTGATCAAGACTATATATACTTTATGGGGTCTGCCACGCCTCCTTCTGCCTGTTACATACTTTTTGCAAAACCATTATAACCTGATTTCCCATTTTCAATGGGTTCAGGGTATAAAAAACTGAATCTTGATAGCATTTTAAATCAATATCATTGAAACGGGAAAATTTATCGAATATCTAAAACAAACTCGATATGCGGACCGACATGAAAGTCTAAGGTTTTACGTGAGCACCTGCCACGATGGCTTAATCTCACGGTAAGCAACTTACTGGATTAATTTGTGCGTCAATCAGCGCCCCCTTGGAACATCAATTCCGCAGGTACCAATCGAATATACTACTGTTTTGGTCGTATATTCCACCTTGGTTTGGAGCGAGGACAATCTAAACCTCTGCCGCTGTAAGGGTAACGGCACCCGGTTGTATAGCGCAACGCCACGCCGAGAAAACAATCTCTACCCGCATTTGGGTGTTAAACCACAGCCACCACGTTACTCCCCGAAGGGCCCCAACCATTAACCAGGACGGAAGCAAGTTCCGTGGGCTCCTGATTACCCGTGGTACCAGAAAGCAAGCCTCCGGTCAGGCCTCGTACCAGAAGGGTACTACCAATTTTAACTCCAAAACAGTTACGGGTTGGTGGCCCACAAAGTTTTTAGACAATTGCTGCTTGGAATAGCATGCGAATGATATACATCAAACACAGATGGAACAGTATACACCATGTTCATGGACATGGCTTTCTCACTGTGAGGAGCGAGGTCTATTCCTTCCTCTTCCGCAAACAGCGGCATTACTAGTTGATCAATGATCAAACCGCTAGGCGGCCAGCAATTGTCCCCAACAAATGCGCAGAGAGCAGAGAGTCGAGACCGTCTCTGTGTTCTCTACACCCGTGGTACCAGATCACTCCTCTGGTCAGAAGTCGTATCCATGGAGGGATACTTCCAGTTTTGCTCCATGAGGCTGGGGACTGGTAGCCCCGGAGAACACTAAATTACCACACACTCACCTCAATCAGACGCCCCCATTCACCCGTCAGTCATGCAAACCTTTCATACGAAATTCCTCAAGAAGAACGCAGACGTCGCCTGGAAAATGCAGCTCTGGCAAACTCATTCAACCTTCTTATCCTATCACTGGTGGAGAGTGATTGACTTACGTCAAACCCGCCACTAACCTCATAAACGCCCATCGCGCCCAGATCACGCAGATCCGTATACAGCATACACTCACAAAGTATGTGCTCCCATGTTTCCGAAGCCGAGCCACAGGGGCATTCTGGACTGTCATTAAGGTTTCTCGAATGCAGAAACGCATTGAGGGAACCGTGACCAGTCAACAGGAATCCAAGACATAGGTTAAAACCAAAGTCTGGTCGGCTTCCCACAAACGTGACATCACGAATGTACCGATGGGTAACACGCCCATTCCCACTTGTGCTCCACCTGACTTGCCAGTCAGCCAGAACACACTCATTCAGCAATCTCTTACATTCGCTAAGCCCTAAACTCTCCACATCCCTATCAGCTAACCATTCATTCTGTACCAACGGCAGCCTCCTCTTTATCTTGTATATCAAGGTACGACGCCTGATTTCCAAGTCAAGAGGGGCCACTCCTAACAAGACCTGCATTACCTCCGTGGAGACAGTGCGGCACACAGCCAAACACCCTAAAAGAATCACTCTCTGGCAAGCCAGCACTTTCATTCTACCCACAACAGACAGAACTATTTTGCCCCATACAGATGCCCCATATGTTGCACATGCAACAAAAAGACCACCATATATGGATCGAACAGCCCGCCTGCTAAGGCCCCAGTCACTTCTCAACACTCGACGAACTTGAGCAACCACACCAGACAGTCGGCCTTTGAGATAGGCGATATGAGGAGTGAAACACATCCTCTCGCCAAAGGTAATGCCGAGATATTTTACCTCAGTCGCATACCTTACAGTCAAATTGTTCAGTCTGACAATAGGAGGTCGACCGGCTGACAATCTGCCCTTGAGCAGCATTGACACCGTCTTATCCATTGCCAGACTGACACCAACATTCACGCCCCAATCATGCACAGTTCGTAAGAACACCCCCGCACTCATCTCAATCTCAGCACGCGACTGCCCCTCAACCAATATGAGCAGATCGTCCGCATACGCACAACATTTGCAGAGCCGATCAAGCTGCCACAACAAGGAGTCCATCATGAGATTCCAAATAAATGGACCACAGATGGAACCCTGCGGACAGCCACGAACCACATCTACACTAACACACTCACATCTTCCAACAGCACACGCTCGCCTACCCGAGAATTAACTCTTCCAGAGAGTCAATTCACGGCATCCGCACTCATCCAATCTTCTCATCACACTCGCCCAACTTAGGTAGTCGAACGCTCCTTTAAAATCTACAAATATGCCGAGGACATACTTGGCGTTACTAGACTCAACAGAATCAGCAACATACCTCCAAGCGTCCTCAACACATCTACCCTGCCTAAATCCAAATTGCCTATCAGACATTTGGTCAGCCACTCTCTTCTGAAGCCTTTCTACCATAATCCTTTCCAGAACTTTTCCAAGAACCGGAAGAAGACTGATGCCCCGATAGGATCGAGGATTGCTCCGAATCCTATCAGGCGACTTCAGAAGCACAATCACCTTTGCACACTTCCACTCATTGGGGAAATATCCTTCATTCACACACTTTTCATACAACACTTTCAAATAGTCTGGAATAGATTTCCAGATGCTCTTGCATATTTCCCCCGTGAATCCATCCATACCAGGCGACTTCCTTGATTTTAACCTCAAGAAGGCCGCCCCCAACTCATTTTCCAAGAGCGGGTCAACAGGATTGACCACGATAGCTCGTGGATCCTGACGATCCGCTCTGGGGTAGAACTCATCCAAAAGTGCTTTCATACAGTCCTTCCAAGCCGTTAACTGAATGTCACCGACTTGGAGGGCACTCACATTACTTTCCCTACCTCTACCTCTCACTATTTTATAAGCACGACCCCACGGGTCGTCCTTATTGCGCTCCAGGAAGGAGCGCCACTCATCCTCTTTCACTCGAATAAGCATTTGCTTATACTCAGCCATACAACGACTATATTCAATCCTAAGTTGGGCAGCGTTATCAGCATTGGCAGATCTGGCTCGACCGCCGCTTAACGCTCAACTCCCGCGTCCACCACTTAACATGCTTGAGGTTGACCTTTGGGTGCCTCTCAAACATGCTATCATTCACGCTAGTCATCCACCTATTTACACATGCGACCTGCTCATCAACATTCATCATCTCGAATGTACTCAGCGGAACTTCCGTTGCCGCTTCTCGCACTCGATACCCATGAAGGGGCCAATTCACACCACAAGTTCGCCAACGAGTTCCCACACTTTCACGCAGACGCTGGGTATGAGCAATGACAATCTCGATCGGATTGTGATCGCTCAAACCCAGCCCACCCAATAGACGCCATTGAAAGACAAACACTCTCGTTGCTACCTCATTCACAAAAGTGACATCAATGTCACTTTTACCCACCGGACCCGCAAACGTGTACCACTCACTGGGTTCGTTAACAACCCGAACATCATGGGATACAGCCCACTCGGCCAGCATCTCACCCCGAGCATGGTTCGAATAGCCAGACGCTCGCCTGGATATCTTGCTGAACCACGTGGGGGATGATGCATTCGCATCAATACCAAGGATGACAGGCACGCTACTATCCAGTAGTAGCACCTCATCCAAGTACGCTATGTACGGTTCAAGGGGATCCCTGAACTTACAATACATACTGACCACAAAGACCCTGCCAAAACTGCCGCTAAGGCTCACACACACACCCCAGTCAGTAGAATTCACTAAAGTGCATTCAATACTGACATCATTCACGACAACAGCAGAGTTGGCCCCACTGTCAGGAAATACCCGCATACATGCGGGCAGGCCCCGTACACGACCAGAAGTCGCATATGGTTCCTGCAGCAGGGCAAAAACGCTGCCCCTCTCAACCATCATCACACCCACATCGCACATAGCTGCATACGACCTCTGACAATTCAACTGCAGGAATTTGGAAGACATATTAATGTCTTGCGTTCGCCCGCGCTACAATCGCACTATAAACCGGGCAAGCCGGGGACATCATAAGATGCCCAGACGGCTTACCTTTGAATGCGCAGTTGCGGCAGCTTAGTCCATTAGTGCATAGCTGCGCGGTGACCACTTTGGCTACAACGACGGCAAACGTCCTCTTTAGCCCTGCAGTCCGCTACCTTATGGTCGAAGCCAAGGCAGCTTGAATTTCTCAAACGGGATCTTCTCCTTGAGATTCAATTCAAACAGATCAACCATGAACTCGTCAGGCGTGATCCGCGAATGAACGCGAATAACAACAACTTTGGGGCCTAGCTTCTCATTTACCCTCACTTCCAGACCAACCTCACTAAACTTAGTGTTCTCCACAATCTTTTTGCGCTCTGCCACGGTCGGCGTGCGTATGATCGCGCCACCGTCGCGCAGAGGCTTCACCTCGTGCACGCGCACACCAAGGGTAGGCCCTACCTCCTTCACCACCTGGTCGACCACGTCCTTCGCGTATTTACCAGCAGTCTTGCTGCGAACCACCAAGGACCAGGTCTCGACTGGCCGAGGCATCTCCGGATGTAACGGCACTGCCGACATAGGGGCCATCCTCCCAGCGTGCGCCATTGGTATCGGCGCTGGACCAGCAGGCGCATGCGCAACTGCCTCCAAACGCCCCTTAAGCCGCTCATTCTCCGCTATGACCTCAAACATCACTAGCTCGTACTCAGCAACATGACTGAGCACGCCCCTAAGCATACTAGGCGAAATCCCACCATCCAGGACACAGCGTGTCAATGCAGATGTTATGGCTTTCATCTTCTCAACAGATGTACCATTACGCTTCCCAGGCACAAGCTTGACCTTCGGCCGAGCAACCGCCTCCACGGGTACGCCCTCTTTCAAAGCGGCGACTGCCTTAGGAACAGCAAAAATCCGTTCCTCCTCTCCCATTACACTGGTGCCACATGAGACACTCAAGTCTCCAGCAGACACCGCCACACCCGTGCCAACCGAGCAAACAGCAGTCTCAGAAGCTGCCTTCCTCAACCGCTGTTTACCCAGCACCCCCTTCCGTCTTACCTCGGCAATTGACTCGGAGGCGTGCGCATCATCATCAGATGATGTCCCACGCACCTCACCCGTCTTCCCATCAACCGTCTTCTTCCGACGTGGCGGCATAATGCGCACGTGCACACACGCAGCGACAAGCAGTAAATAACTATTTACACAAGCGTTAAAACGTTTTTACACACGCACACACTCAAGAAAAAAACTAACTGTTGCGCACACAGCAACAACAAAAAACGTCAAGCGGAGCGCACAAAAACGTAACCAAGATACCGTTGCTTGTAAGCACCGTTATCTTTTATTTTATGCGCGAGCGAAACACACGTCTGTTCGGTACCAACTCTGATAACGAACTGAGTAGATAGGGACAGTGGGAATCTCGTTAATCCATTCATGCGCGTCACTAATTAGATGACGAGGCATTTGGCTACCTTAAGAGAGTCATAGTTACTCCCGCCGTTGACCCGCGCTTACTTGAATTTCTTCACTTTGACATTCAGAGCACTGGGCAGAAATCAGATTGTGTCAACACCCGCTAGGGCCATCACAATGCTTTGTTTTAATTAGACAGTCGGACAGACGGACCGACAGACGGACAGGGCCAAATCAACTCAGCTGTGTTCTGCCTGAGAAAGTACAAAGACGTACAGCTAATTTAAACAAGAACAGAATGGAGCCACCAAAATTAGTGACTGATGAAGTTATTTTTCGAAAAGAAAATAGAAGAAACAAACTTACACCCCGTTTTTCACTACACAAAGTTCTTGAAGACAATGGACCTACGCTAATTTCGTCAAAGAATCAAAAAATTAATGTCTAAAATAAAACACTCAACAAAAAAACCATATGACAGACGATTAAGCATATAAAAAATGCTATAAATATATAAATATAATAAATACATATAAATACTTACAGGTTCTCTTATACAACCGGACAATATGTTAATGTTCAACAATTACACCAAGGAACCCCATTAGTTAAGCTAGAGTTAGGACCTACAAAAATTATCTCTAACTATAAGATATTAGCACACGTTGTCCGCATACAAGAATATATTGATAATGTTGATCAATTTAAAACAGCATTGAAGAATTTAAAAACAGTTAAATTTTCCGGAGAAGCTATAGAGATACTAGAGACCAAGTTGGGGCAATTACAAGAAAAAATAAATATACTAGTACCTAAACAAAGGCAGAAGAGGGGAGCTGTAAATGGCTTAGGAAGCATCATAAAAGCCATTACGGGAAATATGGATATAGAAGATTCAAACAAGATAGATAAGGAATTTAAGCTTATACAAGAAAACATGATTGATCTAACAAAAAACTTAAATGACCAAACAAATGTTAACAATGAAATAATTATAAGGTTCGGCAATATTACCGAACATATTAACAAAGAACAAACAATAATTAACAATTTCATCAAGAATTATAAAAACAAGTAAGAAAGCTCTAGTCGGGTCTGCCCGACTACGAGATCCCCTGAACCAAGTCCGAGCTGGTGTTTTAAACAACCTAGCTTACATCTTTTATCTATACATATTACCTCTGCGCGCATATACACATGCACACATACAAACAGGCACACATATACAGATGCACACATATACACATGCACACAGAAGCACGCGCGCCGATTTCTGCGTAGTTGATTTGAATGTATGTGTGCACACTTACAGGCTGCTGCAGCGTGCTTTTACAATGTTTCCTTTAATAACTTCTGTATTACTTAACGGATTTGAATGCAATTTAATTGCATTGAATGCTATTAATTTATTGAAAATACGGTTTTCACTAAAAAATTTGAAAAAATTAAATTGTGGCTTTGATAATTTTTTTTTTTTATAAATTTTTTTTGTAAAATGTGGAGCCGGTATCCAAAATATGAAAAAATAGAAAATGTATTTTATTTATAAAAAGCTAAAAACAATAATTTGGTAGCTGTAGCTAAAAATATGTAAAAGATATGGTCAAAAAACTGAATCTTGATAACGTTTTAAATCGATATCATTGAAACGGAAAAATTTATCGAATATCTAAAACAAACTCGATATTTTCGCTGTATACACAGACCATCATGCAAAATTTGAAGTCTCTAGCTCTTATAGGTTCTGAGATCGACGCGTTCATACATACGGACAGACTGACGGACGGACAGACGGACAGACGGACGTACAGACAGACGGACATGGCTAAATCGACTCAGCTCGTCACCCTGATCAAGAATATATATACTTTGTGGGGTCTGCCAGGCCTCCTTCTGTCTGTTACATACTTTTTGCAAAACCATTATATCCTGATTTCCCATTTTCAATGGGTTCAGGGTATAATGAGATCTATAATGAACTCAATGATGAACACAATGAAATACATTTTCTACAATACATAAATAGAATAGGATATAACATAGATGTTTTGTATAATCATTTAAGCAACATACTAGAGAGTATCCTATTTACAAAATTAAATATAATCCGTAAGTTCATTTTATCAATTGAAGAAACAAAGAAAATAACAGAAATATTCTCTGAACAGAATATAACAATATTATCTAATGAACATTTATATAGATTATTGGAAATGGACACATTTGTAAACAAAACTAACGTAATTTTCTATATTAAAATTCCAATCTTTGAAATTGAAGAATACAAATTTGCACACATTGTTCCATTACCATTAAATTACACGAGATACTTAAGAGTACCAGAACATTTTGCTTATAATAAGAATAAAATTAAGCCATCTAAAGAAAAATGTAACAAAATTCATAATCAATACATTTGTAAAAGTCGAGTTGTCAGGCCCCATCGTGGGACATAAGATGCTTAGAGGGAATACCGGATGGAGAAACAGCAACGTGCAACGTATTAAAATCTGGAGATCGAGAACAAGTATCAGAGCCTGAAAACGGATTTATATTTGTGTTAAATGGAATAAACACAAAGGTAACACCAAATTGTGCCAAATGTTTGAGATTAATGGATCTACTTTGTTAACCTACAAGGATTGCTCAATAACAATTAATGGACTAAATTATCATGACGAGGAACTTAAACAAGATGACACTATTAGGACTAGAATACCATGGTTTAAAGAGATAAAAATAGACAATACGATCGAAGAACTAAATCTTAAATGATTACACCTGGACAATATTAAGAGCCAGAAGCGGATTCTCAACATTAAAAGGATAACAGCAAACCACTTCATAACAATTTACACATGCATCGGAATATCGACCTGTATAATTATATTTATAGAATCGTCAACCAAGAACCACTACAAACCAATTTCGTTCAGACCTTCGCTTTGGCCCTCACTTCAATCTAGGAGGGGAGGAGTTAACATATCAGTCACGCCACCAGCCAAACCACCAAGATCCAATATATAAAACATATATGCACATACGTGCATATATAACAACTCTGTACATGAGTATATGAGTACAAACATATACAGACATATGTACAGATCAACAACACATAGATCCACTTAAGTTCAGAGTACATTGTACTACATTGTACACATGAACTATATACATATATACATATATATATATATATATATATATATATATACATATACATATATATATATATATGTATGTATACCGACCAATAATACATGACCCCACGCAGACGCAGAGTACATTGTAATACTTTGTATCTATCGAGCAGCGTCAGCACTTGAACAGGGTTCAGAACCTAAACATAAGCAGTAACGGGAGAACTGCAAGATCAGCAACAAAGGGCTTTGCAACCGTCACTTGACATTTTACTTATATATATCCAATATTGTATTAGGCTAGTTTCGAATGCCACTTGGCAGAATAAAATCAGATTCATATTGAGAGTCAAACAGATTTGTTCTTAATCAAAAAATACAAATCTCCACATACAAACAAGTAAGAAAGTTGCAGTCGGTCGCTCTGTTCCTGTTAAAGGTGTGTAGGCTCAATAAATATGTAGACCGTCCGTCCGTCTTTCCGTATGTTTGAATGCGAGATTATTGAGATTCCTTTTTTGAGCATGTCTTTTACATCAATTTAGCTACAGTCATAAAATTTTACATATAGCTTTTTTAAAATAAAATACTATTTTGGTTTTTATATATTTTTGATACTGGCTCCACATTTCACAAAATGAATTTAATATAAGTTCAGTTGCAAATAAAGCCACATTTACATTTTTTTTTAATTTTTTAGGTAAAACCGTATTTTTATTAAAATATAAGGATTTATGCAGAAAGTTTTATCAAAATCCATTAAGTAACATAGAAGTTATAAAAAAATAAAAAAAAAACATTTTATTAAATGATAATATCACGCGGAAGCGATGGGAATCGAACCTGGGTCACGCGCTTCGCATGCCACCAACTCTACCCACAACACCACGGCGTCTCTTTCACGACTATGCGCCAAACTGAGTTTGGAAGTGTTTTGATTTGGTTAAACAGACTTGCGTTGTGGTAGCGAAGACCCTGCTTCAATCCCCAGTTAGGTCAACTAGAATTTGTTTTACGGAGGCTTACATTATGATTATTATTATTTTTTTTTTCGTAAATTTAAATTTCATGAACAGTAACCCACATGTTAAATTTGGATGCTCTACGTCTAAGACTGTAGTAGATACAGTTTTCTCCTATTTGCCACGCCCCAAATGGGCGTAGCTATATATAACATATATTTTTGGGTAGAGGTAGGATACTAGTATATATATTCCAAGTCCCAACTCTTTGACGGAAATATTGCCGAAATTATCACGGTTTTAGTAAAAGATATAGTAATTCCCGATTTGCCACGCCCCCAGAAGACGTGGATACATAACTTTTGACTTATCTTAAGAGGAGGTCAACAGTATCCCACATGCAAAATTTTGACGCTCTAGCTCCAAAACTGTAGGAGACACAGTTTTATCCGATTTTCCACGCCCTTAATAGGCGTAAATATCTATAATATATATTTTTGATTCCGAGTGATCTACTTGCACATGTATTCCAAATTTCAAGTCTCTAGCTCTTAATACGCTCAAAATATTATAAGATTTATAGAAATCGCTATATATATATTCCCGATTTGGGACGCCCCCAGGGGGCGTGGGTATATAACTTTTTGATCTAACTTAAGGGAATATCAACAGTAACCCACATGCCAAATTTGGATGCTCTAGCTTCAAAACTGTAGAAGATATAGTTTTATCCGATTGGCCACGCCCACAATGGGCGTAGATATATAATCTATATCTTAAAACGTCCACGTGGTGTACACGAATATATATTCTTAATCCCATTTCTTAGACTGCAATTTTGACGAAAATAACAGCGTATTAGTCTTAATGTATATAGCATTTCCCGATTTGCCACGCCCCTGGGGGCGTATCGGAAAAATACTCAAACTTGATTTGACGCGGATACACACGAGTATATATTCCAAATTACAAGTCTCTAGCTTCTATAGTGTCCAAATGCTGCGCGTTCATACAGACAGACGGACAGACAGCAAGACGGACATTGCACAAATCCAATAGACTCTTTTTCCCTTTGGGAACAGAGTCTAAAAAACTAAAACAGTGGCAAGAAACCACCAACACCATCTCCAAACGAGCTACCGACTTGTAACTCGCGAGCCGATTACTGCGTAGTTGATTTGAATGTATGTGTGCACACGTACAGTCTGCTGCCGCGTGCTTTTACAATTGACTAAATCTTTCCTTTAATACCTGCTGAATTACTTAACAGATTTGAATGCAATTTTCTGCATTGAATGCTATTAATTTATTGATAATTTGGCTTTGATAATTTTTTTTTAATAAATTTTTTTTGTGAAATGTGGAGCTGGTATCCAAAATATTAAAAAAATAGAAAATGTATTTAATTTACATAAAGCTAAATGCAAAATTTGGAAGCTGTTGCTAAAAATATTTAAAAGATATTGTAAACAAGTAAGAAAGCTCTAGTCGGGTCTGCCCGACTACGAGATCCCCTGAACCAAGTCCGAGCTGATGTTTTAAACAACCTAGCTAACATCTTTTATCTATACATATTACCCTCTGCGCGCATATACACATGCACACATATACACATGCACACATATACACATGCACACATATACACATGCACACATATACACATGCTCATATATACACATGCACATGCAGGGAGTTGAGTTGTTTTTTTCGTGGAGTACGGACGCGTTCGCAGAGTGCTCTCCCGAATTTGACACAAAATTTACGCAAAATTTGACTTTGGTGTCTTCACTGCGAAGAGATATCGAGATTAGTACACGTGCTACTAGTGGGCGAAGTGTGCCCATCGGTTAAAAGCGCAGAAACTCACTGCGGGCGAAATTAGATTTTTATTGGTCCGTGGCCTAAGGGAGGGGGGCGTCAGCGTCCTCTCTGAGTGATTTGCACTTTCCACTTTCTTTTCCCTGCAGGTTTTTTTTTTCCCGCATTATTGGGAAACTTTGGTTGTCTCGCTAAATAAAACAACACAGCAGTTGCTTTCACTCTAACAGCTGTTAGTAGTGTTGGTAACTGCAGGGCACAACCGGCTGACCGCAGACTGGGGTCAGTGCATTGTGCATTGGGTTAGCGAAGACGCACACCAAGAAAGTGGAGAATACACTAAGTCCCAAAAGTATAGCATACTTCTGGGCTTATAATTAAATTGCAATTCTTAACGCAGCTAAGCAAGCATGGAAGCCAGAATGGTGGATGAGCTTCAAGCCTTTGCACGTCGTTCTTCGTTGTTGAGATCACCTCAACAACAGCAAACTTCGACCCAGCACTGCGAGCAACAACAGTCTCCTACGGAAGACAGAAGCGAGCCAAAAACATTATTGGCCACGTTACTCCAGATGGGAGCGGCTCTTGAGGGCCTAACGGCCCTGTTCGGAGGCCAAAGGCATATTAATGCCTTAATGAGGGAGGAACTGGCTAGGCTGGTCAACCTGCAAGGCACGGCGGTGAGTTTCTGCAACAGAGACGCAAGAAACTGTTCAGTGCAGACAACGCCGTCGCTAACTCGCCATCTTAGAGCTGAGCCAATGGCGATACTTGCTGGCTCGAAGAAAACGGCTGAGTTAGCAAGCGGCAGTAACACTCCCAAGAGGTTGAGGGACTCTGCTCCAGAGCAGCGGAAGACTCCCTCGAAGAAACCGAGGCATCAGAAGCCAAGCATTGTGACTCAGCAAGAGCACAAAATACAGCGCGCGGTCCCTAAAGAACCGAAGAACCATGAAAACTGGTCAACAGTTAAAGGTCGGAAGCAAGGCGCAAAACGTACCAGATCAGATGCGATCACCCTAACGGGAATGGACGGCTGCTCCTATGCAGACATGCTTAGAGTGGCCAAGACGGACCCAGCTCTAAAGCACCTAAGTGGCGATGTCCAAGGCATCAGAAAAACTGCAAAGGGCGACCTAAACAGAAAGCCGGAGCATAGCGCGGAAGTGCTGCAAGAAGCTGTAGGCAAGGCCCTGGGCAGCAGAGCAGTTGTGAAAACGCTCACTGAATCGGCCCAAGTGGAAATCCGGGATCTGGATGAGCTGGTGACAAAGTCGGAAGTCCTGGAGGCGGTCAAAACCACTTTAAAAGAGTCGTCCTTAAAAGACGACATAGTAAAGTTGCTTCGACCAGCTTTTGGTGGTCAACAGAGGGCCACTCTCACGCTTCCAGTGGCAAAAGCCAGGGAGTTAACCGAAGTAGGTAAAATTCGGATAGGATGGGTTGTATGCCGCATACGCGCTATCGATCAGCCGAAACGCTGTTTCAAATGCCAGGACTTTGGGCACATAGCGGCTAACTGCAAAAGCGGCGAGGACTTGAAAGGTGCTTGCTTCAAATGCGGAGAGACGGGACACATGGCAAGAACTTGTTCCAAGCCACCAAGGTGCGGCCTGTGCGCTCGGAAAGGTGAAAAAAACCAAGACCACGCGACAGGCAGCTTTAAATGCCCTTCGTACCGCGAGGCTGTCCGCAAAATGAAATGTTAAGATTTCTACAGCTAAATCTTAACCACTGCATAGCTGCTCAAGATCTCCTAGAGCAGACTGTTAGGGAAATGAGAATCGATGTTGCCGTACTCAGCGAGCCCCACCACTGTAAGACCAGTTGCCAAAGGACATGGTCTGCAGACAGGAGCGGTAAGGCGGCGCTGTGGATATGCGGAAACCCAACGACCTTACTATCAAACGTAAAGTCGTTTAACGGGTTCGTACGCGCCAGATACGGCAGCCTGTGGATTTATAGCTGTTACCTGGCACCTAGCATACAACTAAGCGAGTTTCAATCTATCCTTGATGATCTTGTAGTTGATGCAAGGGGACGGAAAGTTATCATTGCGGGTGACTTCAACGCCTGGGCAATAGAATGGGGCAGCCAAACGACCAATGCCAGAGGACGTGCGCTACTAGAGAGCTTCGCTTCCTTGGAAGTGGCGCTGTTGAACTCTGGGAACGAACATACCTTTAGCCGCGCGGGCTATGGGTCAATTATTGACCTAACTTTTGTCAGCTCATCGTTATTCAGCGAAGCAAAGTGGAAACTTTGCAACGCTTACACGGGTAGCGACCACTCGGCAATACTGTGCTCAATAGGAGAGCCAACAGCGAGTACAACAATTCGCTATCGCGAAGCTTACCGCGTAGATACTTTTAATCCAGTTGTTTTTTCAGAGGCTATCCAGTCTCTTGCCACTTCCGGCACCGTAGAGTATAGAGCCTGCCAAATGGTTTCACAAATAAAGAATGCGTGCAGTTTGAGCATGGCAACGCGTAAGCAATACCGGCGTCACCAAGTACCCATGTATTGGTGGAATGAGCAGATTGCTGACATTCGACGCACCTGCATCCAAACTAGAAGACGATATCAGCGTGCACGTGGAAGTCCTTCTTTTGCTGGAAAACAGTTGGAATACCAACTTGCAAGACGTCAGTTAAAGAAGGCCATACGAGCTAGCAAGCTGTGCGACTCAGCAGAAGTTGACCCCTGGGGCGCAGCTTATAAAACGGTGGTCAAAAGACTTTACGCCGGCAAACAAGCGCAGCCTACTGATTGTTTGGAGTTAAGGTATATCGTGGAAACACTTTTTCCACGCAGACTAAGCTCCATCCAGGTGACAGATTCAATGCCACCCATCCGAAGACCATCCAGTCCGATTGATACAGTAACTGTAGACGAAATCCTGAGTGTTGCTAGAAGCCTTAGGCCCAGCAAAGCGCCAGGCCCAGATGGCATCCCTAACTGCGCACTAAAGCTTGCTCTTGCCTTGCACCCAGGTGCATTTGCGGAGCTTTTCAACGAGTGCTTGAATCAGGAAACTTTCCCTGAGATCTGGAAAGTCCAGAATCTGATACTTCTTCCCAAGGCAGGTAAACCACCTGAAGAACCATCGTCCTATAGGCCAATCTGCCTTCTGGACAACATGGGAAAGGTGCTGGAGAAGTTGATCTGCTCCAGAATCGAAGCAGCTATTGCTAACGCAGGTGACTTGTCACCGAATCAATTCGGCTTCCGCAAGGCCAAGTCAACTACGGATGCGTTGACTAAAGTAGTTGGCCTCGCAACTTCTGCCATCCAAGGCTCGAGATGGAAGCATGGAACGAAGCAGTACTGCATCATAGCGACGTTGGACGTAAAAAACGCATTCAACTCAGCCAGCTGGGACAGGATATTGGATGCTCCATGTCAATTCCGCATCCCTCAGAACCTCAGTGAGCTGGTAATGAGTTACTTTAGGGGGGAGAACAATAGTTTTCAACTCTATTGATGGCCCCCAAACTTATGAAGTGACAGCCGGAGTACCCCAAGGATCAGTGCTGGGACCTCTCCTATGGAATGCGATGTATGACGGAGTCCTGCGTCTAGAACTACCCGCAGGCACTCACATCATTGGCTTTGCTGATGACGTAGCCGTCGTTACCATAGGAAAGGAACTCAGGGATACAGAGGACACATGCAGCAGCAGTATCAAATGCATACACGACTGGCTGACGAGAGCAGGACTCGAATTAGCGGCGCACAAAACCGAGGCAGTGCTGGTCAGTAGCCGGAAGAAAGTGGAAACGGCCCATATTAAGATTGGCAACACCACTATTGCTACAAAAAGAGCAATAAAATATCTTGGAGTCATGCTAGACACAAGAATGACGTTCCGTGAACATCTGGAGTATATCCATGAAAAAGCAGCTGGTTCCTGTAGAGCACTCTCAAGAATCATGCTGAACACACGGGGACCAAAGCAACAACGTCGCCATCTTCTGATGAGTGTTACGAGGTCCATCATTCTCTACGCCGTATCAGTATGGTCAAAAGCGATGGCTACTGCAAGCTATAGCCGAGGTATAAGAGCCACCTACCGACTATGTGCTATTCGAGTCAGTTGCGCGTTCAGAACAGTCTCTGATGATGCAGCACTCGTTGTAGCTGGTATGCTCCCAATTGAAGAATTGGTCATCGAATCGGACGAGCTGAATAGAGGCAACAACAGCGAGACCACACGCATCAGCAATGCTAGGAGCACGGAGAGAACTCTCAGCATTGCTCGATGGCAAAGGAAGTGGGATGAGTCGTCAAATGGACGCTGAACACACACGCTTATCCCGGAACTGGCGCCGTGGATAAATCGTAAGTATGGAGAAGTAAACTTTTATCTTTCGCAGATTCTTACTGGACACGGATGCTTCCGGAGTTACCTGCTCCGTTTCGGCCACGACAACACAGATGAGTGTTCCTGGTGTGGCGAAGGAATTGTGGAAGACGCAAACCACATCGTCTTCGAGTGTGGACGTTTCTCCGAAGAGAGGCGACAACTGGAGGAAGCAGTGGGCCGATCCATCAGAAAAAACAATCTGGTGTCGATCATGCTGGAATCCGAGGAAGCGTGGAGCTCAACCAGTGCCTTCGCGGCGCTGATCATGACGGAGCTCCGAAGGATCGAGAGGGTCAGACGACGAGCTGAGTAGGACTCAGGTGGCGCATAGCGCCTGCGAAGCATTCCTTTGCGGCCGTCCCGCAGGCATTTTCGCGCTACCGTTTCTGTATACTCATACTTTACATTGTAAGAAATAAAAAAAACGAATACAAAAACAAGTAAGAAAGCTCTAGTCGGGTCTGCCCGACTACGAGATCCCCTGAACCAAGTCCGAGCTGATGTTTTAAACAACCTAGCATACATCTTTTGTCTATACATATTACCTCTACGCGCATATACACATGCACACATACACACAGGCACGCATATACACATGCACACATATACACATGCACACATATACACGTGCACACATATACACATGCACACATATACACATGCACACATTTGTATACACATGCACACATATACAAGCACGCGCGCCGATTTCTGCGTAGTTGATTTGAATGTATGTGTGTACACGTACAGGCTGCTGCCGCGTGCTTTTACAATGTTTCCTTTAATAACTTCTGTATTACTTAACGGATTTAAATGCAATTTTTTGAAAATACGGTTTTCACTAAAAAATTTGAAAAAATTAAATTGTGGCTTTGATAATTTTTTTTTTATACATTTTTTTTGTGAAATGTGGAGCCGGTATCCAAAATATGAAAAAATAGAAAATGTATTTTATTAACAAAAAGCTAAAAACAAAATAGTAGCTGTAGCTAAAAATATGTAAAAGATATGGTCAAACAACTGAATCTTGATAACGTTTTAAATCGATATCATTGAAACGGAAAAATTTATCGAATATCTAAAACAAACTCGATATTTTGGCTGTATACACAGACCATCATGCAAAATTTGAAGTCTCTAGCTCTTATATGTTCTGAGATCGACGCGTTCATACATACGGACAGACAGACGACAGGGCCAAATCGACTCAGCTCGTCGCCCTGATCAAGACTATATATACTTTATGGGGTCTGCCACGCCTCCTTCTGCCTGTTACATACTTTTTGCAAAACCATTATACCTTGATTTCCCATTTTCAATGGGTTCAGGGTATAAAAAATCCGACTAGATTAAGTTGCCCAAAATGGTAACAGAATATTATTCATATAAGTAAATATGTAAATAAAATATATAAATTAAATATATATATGAACTCAACTTTTGTCGAATACATTGCTATGTCAGAAGCCTTAAAAGAAATATTGTAAAAGTAAATTTAAATGAACTTATAAAAATGTGCGAAGATAACACAGGTGCAATAGCGATAAGAAAATTTGGTAGTTTTACAAAAAACTCGAAGCACATTGAAGTACAGTATTATTACACAAATGAAAATTATGAAAAAGGCTTAATTGATATTGTTAAAGTAGATTCAAATAAAAATGTAGCGGATATATTTACTAAAAGCTTAAGTAAATTAAAATTCTTAGCTAATAGACAGCCGCTATATGTAGAAGAATATAACAAATTAAATAATTGATATGATAAGATAACATGTGTAATACATGTGTGTAAAAAGTAATATTTAAAATCTAAAATGGTCTAGATTATAAATTTAAGGAAGCGTGCTGAATATTATGGTTAAATACTATAATCTTTATTAAAATGAAATATCCGTGGCGAAATCTATTTGTGGTTTCTTTAACTAATGCGCTCAAGCGTTACTTAACGTAACAGCTGTTCTAAGCTACAAATCAATACTTCACTTGGCATGTAAAACCCGACACGTGAACACGCATCTAAATATACGACTTATACTTAACTATGTAATATTAAATAAATTGTGAATATCAAATATATAAACATTAATACCATTGTTACTTATTGTTCATGGACCTCAAATCTCAACAGTATTCAAGTCCGAGGTGGTGTTTTAACCAATCTAGCTTACATCTTTTATCTATACATATTACCCTCTGAGGGCTCACACACACGCACACATATACATGCACACACTAGCACTCGCGCCGCTTACTGCTTAAATGATTAAGCGGCTGCGCTTGGGCTGCATCACTAACCATACAACACGTGGCGAAAAAGTTTGTACTAGATGTCCCATCTATGTGTTGTATGGTTAGTGGCTGCATTCTGGGCAGCATTATGAGAAATTGATTGGTAAATAACTTCGGTTTTAGGTGTACTTTCTTAATGAAATTTTCAGGACATAATATTGACATCCAAAGGTGTATATATGCGAAATCCCAAAATAAATACATTTTTCCACTTTTGGAGGTAATGGGGGGAGGTATCCAAAATTTAAAAAGTATATTATCTGTATTTTCATTACATAAACCTACATAGTCAATTTGCTGTCTCTAGCTATTATGGTCTTTAAGGTTTAGCTTAAAAACAAAGTCAAAATGCCGATTGATATCGATAATAAGGAAATAGGATGAGTTATCAGAAAAAAAAATTGTACTGCGTATGGTATATACGAATATATATCTAAAATTTCACATCTCTAGATTTTGTAGTTTACGAGATCACTGCGTTCATACGGACTGACAGACGGACAGACGGACAGACGGACATGGCTATATCGACTCAGCTCGTCGTCCTGATCAATAATTAATTATTCCCATTTTCAATGGGTTCAGGGTAATAAAAACGGGTGCGAATGTTGACTGGTCTAAATATATTAAAGCAAAGTCACAATTCCACCTTCTTAATTCTCAATGTTATGATAATTATTTATTTCGATGGAAAAGTCAATTTGTTCGGGACCCTAATCAATTTTATTCGTTTGTAAACTCGAAGCGTAAATCCTCTTGTTTCCCAACAACATTTTCTTATGGCTTGGGTGAAGCTAGCAATGATTCTCATGCATTGGATCTCTTTGCTAATTTCTTCCAATCCACCTATTCTGCTGTTGATCCCTACCTTATACATATATTACCCATATAAAATCACCCCATCCAATTCTCTTATTGCTCCTACGGTGAGAATCGATTCCCTTGTATCTGCCATTGGCATTTTAAAATCTTCTTTTTCCCCTGGGCCTGGCAACATCCCCAGTTGTATTTTTAAGGAGTGCTGTGGTTCCCTCGCGTTGCCATTGTTAAGGCTCTTTAATCTTCGGAAACAAGTATTTTTCCGAATATTTGGACAGAATCTTATATCATTCCTCTCCACAAAAGAGGTGCCAGGTTTGATATTTCCAATTAGGGGGGTATAGCAAAATTTTATGGTACATGAAAATTATTTAAAAAAATAGAGGGATGGGTTAACTTCGGCCATTCCGAAGTTTGGTAATACCCTTGCAATTGCAAAGGATATAGATACAGTTTTTTCTGATTTGCCACTCCCCCCAACAATTGGATATATATATTTTTGGGCAATATATTAAGCAGGGCACCTATATATCAAATTTTGAGGCTGTACCTATAAGACTTTGGAAGATATAGTTTTCTAAGATTTGCCACGCCCCCAAGAAGCGGATATATATAATTTTTCATTATTTTGTCGAAACGGTCAAGCCTAACGTCTGTCAATTTTTGAAACTCTAGGTGTAAAATTGTAGAAGATATAGTATTTTCCGATTTTCCACGCCCCTAATGGGCGTAGATATATATTCTTTATCTTTTTTTCTAAGAGTGGTTGATACAAATATATGTTTTAAGGTTCAAGTCGCTGGCTTTAACAGCATCCAAAATATTGGTATATTTATGTTAAGCACTATATAGACTTTCCCGATTTGCCACCCCCCAAGTAGGCGTGGATATATAATTTTTTGATCAATCTGAAGGGGAGGTCAAAAATATATTACTTTCCAAATTTGGATTCTCTAGCTTCAAAACTATAGAAGATATAGTTTTATCCGATTTGGCACGCCCCCAAAAGGCGTAGATATATAATCTATATATTTTTGCATTTGGGTGCAACTCAGGAGTATATATTCCAAATATTAGGTCTCTGACTTTAATAACGTCGAAGTTATCCAACTAAAACATTTCTTAAAACCGATATGTCCTATGGGAGCTATAGGATATAGTCATCCGATCCGGATGATTCCGAGATATACAATGCCTGCAGCACATTCCAGCCTATGTGCAAAATTTCAGCTCTGTAGCTCTTATAGTCTCGGAGGAGATTGCGTTGATCCAGACAGACAGGCCGACAGACAGACAGACAGACAGACGGACAAACGGACATGGCTATATCAACTCAGCTCGTCTTGCTGATCAAGAATATATATACTTTATATGGTCGGAGATGCTTCCTTCTCTGCGTTGCAAACTCCTAACCAAAATTAATATACCCTTTTTGCAAGGGTATAATAATAACCTTAACTTTGCCACATTTTTGCAAATCTATTCTTTCCCCGACTCAGTCAACTGCATTTCATTCTGTTCATCACGAAATCCTTATTCAAATGTTAGATCTTATAGGATTCCCTCACGCTTTTCTTTCTGGAAATCTTCCTATTTAAAAGGTCGGACTCAAAGAGTTTTGCTCAAATCATTCAAACCGAAACTTGTAAATGTTTTGTCGGGTTTACCGCAAGGTACTAATTTGGGCCCATTACCCTTTACTCTGACCTCACCTATTTTAGTCTATTTTTTGATCTGTGGCGGACAGCAAGACAACTTGGTCGCTTGCTCGCATATGTTAACTAACTATTGAGTGCTATATTATTCTTTGCTGATCGAACGATATTCGGTCGCTTGCATACAGTGTTTAGTAGTAGTCGCTTGCACACTTATAACATTTAACTCAATAAAAGCATTAACTAACTAAAACAAAAGCACTTATAATTCAATATAATGATCTGGGGCATAGCTGGCCGGTCGGGCAAATAATATTAATATAATAATATTAATATCAACGTGTCGGTGATGTTATTGGGGTATTTTTTGCTGTAATTATACCCTGAACCCATTGAAAATGGGAAATCAGGGTATAATGGTTTTGCAAAAAGTATGTAACAGTCAGAAGGAGGCGTGGCAGACACCACAAAGTATATATATTCTTGATCAGGGCGACGAGCTGAGTCGATTTGACCCTGTCCGTCTGTCTGTCCGTATGTATGAACGCGTCGATCTCAGAACCTATAAAAGCTAGAGACTTGAAATTTGGCACGAAGGTCTATGTATGCACCGCGCATATTGATTTTTTTTATATATTCGGTAACTTTTTTTGTTTCACTGATATCGATTAAAAACGTTTTCAAGATTCAGTTTTTTGACCATATCTTTTACATCTTGTTAGCTATAGTCACCAAAAGTTGCATTTAGCTTTTGGAAAATTGAATACATTTATTGGATACCGTATCCACACTTAAAAAAAAAATTTTTTTGAACAAAAAATTATCAAAGCCTCAATTTTTTTTTTAATTTTTTAATTAAAATCGTCTATTTAGTAAAGTGAAAGAATTCACTGTTGAAATTGTTATTTAAATCAGTTTAGTAACATAGAAGTTTTTTAACAAAACATTTTGTCAATCGGCAGAAACACGCGCTTCTACCTTAGCGGCGTCTTTGTCACTGATAGCAAAATGAAGAGTGTGGCGTTATAGTAAGAGATGGCGGCTTGCAAGCGGGAGTCGCAGTTTCAATTCCCGCTGTTGTCAACATTTATTGTTCAAAAACAAATTTTATTTTACTGTTCCATTCATATCGTTCTGTATGTATGTAAAAATGCAAGCTCGAACAAAGGTTCAGGGGATCTCGTAGTCGGGTAGTCCCGACCAGAGCGTTTTTACTTGTTTTACTTAGGCTATTTTCTTATACCTTGTTTAGATATTATTTATACTTTTTATACGCTGATCCCAAAGGGAAAAAGGGTATATTGGATGTGTAATATCCGTCTTGCTGTCTGTCCGTCTGTCTGTATGAACGCGCTGCATTTGGACACTATAGAAGCTAGAGACTTGTAATTTGGAATATATACTCGTGTGTATCCGCGTCAGATCAAGTTTGAGTATTTTTCCGATTCGCCCACAGGGGGCGTGGCAAATCGGGAAATGCTATATCTATTAAGACTAAAACGCTGTTATTTTAGTCAATATTGCAGTCTAAGAAATGGGATTTAGAATATATATTCGTGTACACCACGCGGACGTTTTAAGATATAGATTATATATCTACGCCCATTGTGGACGTGGCAAATCGAATAAGACTATATCTCCTACAGTTTTGAAAGTAGAGCATCCAAATTTAGCACGTGGGTTACTGTTGATCTTCCCTTAAGTTAGATCAAAAATTTATATTCCCACGCCCCCTGGGGGCGTGCCCAACCGGGAATATATACATAGCGATTTGTATAAATCCTATAATATTTTGAGCGTTATAAGAGCTAGAGACTTGAATTTGGAATACATGTGCAAGTAGATCACCCGATATCGAAAATATAAATTATAGATAGTTACGCCCATTGAGGGCGTGTCAAATCGGATAAAACTATCTCCTACAGTTTTGGAGCTAGAGCGTCCAAATTTTGCATGTGGGATACTGTTGACCTCCTCTTAAGATGAATCAAAAATTATGTATCCACGTCTTCTGGGGGCGTGGCAAATCGGGAATTACTATATGTTTTACTAAAACCGTGATAATTTCGGCAATATTGCCGTCAAAGGGTTGGGATTTGGAATATATATACTAGTATCCTACCTCTACCAAAAAATATATGTTATATAAAGCTACGCCCATTTGGGGCGTGGCAAATAGGGTAAAACTGTATCTCCTACAGTCTTAGACGTAGAGCATCCAAATTTGACATGTGGGTTACTGTTCATGAAATTTAAATACATAAGTTAACACCCTGTATGTCAAAGCCTCAGTAAATAAGCAGCAATACATAAGCAACTAAATCAAAACTACATAAGTTGCGCAAGATACAAAGTAAGCTGGTCAGACCATAATCAGCAGTTCCACCGTGGGACCGGAGGAAGTAACCGGACAGCCAAAATTGCACCACCCATCGGGTGCAGACTGCAAAGGGCACAGAGGCGAAGCCACGTGCGCTGAGTGCGTACTTTTTATTTCAACGATCGTGGGATCACGGATGCAAGATGTCAGCAAGATGACACCTCGCGAATTGCATAACAAGTGCAACTCCATCAACCAATAGCAGCAAGGCACGACAGCAGCGGTAGCAACAGGCGCAGCGACGTCAGCAGCGACAACGCCAACGTCGACAGAGCAAAAGGTTTAAATAAGAATTGTAAAATGTAATTAAGTTAGTTCTAATCCAACTCGAAGAAGTAATAAATATATTTTTTTAAACAAAAACTTAATAAATTTCTAATTCACATGTGAAAAACATGTGAAAAAAAATAATAATAAAAGACGCAGTGGTGCAGTGGGTAGAATCAGTGGCATGCGAAGCGTGTGACCCAGGTTCGATTCCCATCGCTGCCGCGTGATATTATCATTTAATAAAATGTTTATTTTTTATTTTTTTTATAACTTCTATGTTACTTAATGGATTTTGATAAAATTTTCAGCATAAATCGTTATATTTTATTAAAAATACGATTTTAACTAAAAACTTAAAAAAAATTTTATTTGTGGCTTTTTTTGCAACTGAACTTATATTAAATTGATTTTGTGAAATGTGGAGCCGGTATCCAAAATATAAAAAAACCAAAATTGTATCTTATTTTAAACAAGTAAGAAAGCTCTAGTCGAGTCACAGCCCGACTACGAGATCCCCTGAACCAAGTCCGAGCTGATGTTTTAAACAACCTAGCTTACATCTTTTATCTATATATATTACCCTCTGCACGCATATATGCATGCACACATACACACATGCACACATACACACATGCACACATATACACATGCACACATTTGTATACACATGCACACATATACATACCATGCACACAGAAACGCGCGCAGATTACTGCGTAGTTGATTTGAATGTATGTGTGCACACGTACAGGCTGCTGCCGCGTGCTTTTACAATGTTTCCTTTAATAACTTCTGTATTACTTAACGGATTTAAATGCAATTTTCTGCATTGAGTGCTATTAATTTATTGAAAATACGGTTTTCACTTAAAAATTTAAAAAAATTAGATTGTGGATTTGATAATTTTTTTTTTAAATAATTTTTTTTTGGGAAATGTGGAGCTGGTATCCAAAATATGAAAAAATAGAAAATGTATTTTAATTACAAAAAGCTAAAAACAAAATTTGGTAGCAGTAGCTAAAAATATGTAAAAGATATGGTCAAAAAACTGAATCTTGATAACGTTTTAAATCGATATCATTGAAACGGAAAAATTTATCGAATATCTAAAACAAACTCGATATGCGCGCTGTATACACAGACCATCATGCAAAATTTGAACTCTCTAGCTCTTATATGTTCTGAGATCGACGCGTTCATACATACGGACAGACGGACGGACGGACGGACGGACGGACGGACGGACGGACGGACAGACAGACGGACAGGGCTAAATCGACTCAGCTCGTCACCCTGATCAAGAATATATATACTTTGTGGGGTCTGCCACGCCTCCTTCTGCCTGTTACATACTTTTTGCAAAACCATTATACCCAGATTTCCCATTTTCAATGGGTTCAGGGTATAAAAATATGTATATATATATATATGTAAAATTTGATGACTGTAGCTAAATTGATATAAAATTATGCTCAAAAACGGAATCATGATAATCTCGCGTTCAAACATACGGACAGACGGACGGACGGTCTACATATTAATTAAACCTACTCTCCTTTAACAGGAATACAGTATCACGCAGTCGGTGGCGCCCGACTGCAACGTTGTTACTTGTTATACCCTGAACCCATTGAAAATGGGAAATCAGGGTATAATGGTTTTGCAAAAAGTATGTAACAGGCAGAAGGAGGCGTGGCAGACCCCACAAAGTATATATATTCTTGATCAGGGTGACGAGCTGAGTCGATTTAGCCCTGTCCGTCTGTCTGTCCGTCCGTCCGTCCGTCCGTCCGTCCGTCCGTCCGTCCGTCTGTCCGTATGTATGAACGCGTCGATCTCAGAACATATAAGAGCTAGAGAGTTCAAATTTTGCATGATGGTCTGTGTATACAGCGCGCATATCGAGTTTGTTTTAGATATTCGATAAATTTTTCCGTTTCAATGATATCGATTTAAAACGTTATCAAGATTCAGTTTTTTGACCATATCTTTTACATATTTTTAGCTACTGCTACCAAATTTTGTTTTTAGCTTTTTGTAATTAAAATACATTTTCTATTTTTTCATATTTTGGATACCAGCTCCACATTTCCCAAAAAAAAATTATTTAAAAAAAAATTATCAAATCCACAATTTAATTTTTTTAAATTTTTAAGTGAAAACCGTATTTTCAATAAATTAATAGCACTCAATGCAGAAAATTGCATTTAAATCCGTTAAGTAATACAGAAGTTATTAAAGGAAACATTGTAAAAGCACGCGGCAGCAGCCTGTACGTGTGCACACATTCATTCAAATCAACTACGCAGCAATCGACGCGCGTGCTTCTGCTGTGTGCATGTGTATATGCGTGCCTGTGTGCATGTGTGTATGTGTGCATGTGTGTATGTGTGCATGCATATATGCGCGCAGAGGGTAATATATATAGATAAAAGATGTAAGCTAGGTTGTTTAAAACATCAGCTCGGACTTGGTTCAGGGGATCTCGCAGTCGGGCTGTGACTCGACTAGAGCTTTCTTACTTGTTTTTAAATGTTATTGTTTATTTCGTTGACACTCGTCTTGTCAACGTTATTATTGAATAAAGAAATAAAATAAATATTGTTGGCATGAACATACAGCCGACTGAACTCAGCCCGACTTAAACTCGGAATAAGCGAAGCGTTATATTGGGGGATCAATGGATTGATTGGTTTACTTGTTAATCATTCAGCCAAATCGCCAAACCTTATCATGGCGCCACTGTATGTGTGGGGTAGGAGCGACTGCGTCAGCTATCGCTGCGCAGCGTTGAATGGCACTTCGGCTAATGGTTCTTAAATTGTCTGTGCGTGTGACACGAGCCCATTGCTGAATAGCCGAGTGCCACAGAGACCCACTCCTGTGTGTTCTGTCGTTGCGAGGGCTGCTCCAACACTTTTGGAGGTTGTTGTGAAGAGCTGAGCCCACACATATATATACTCATATGTATTTCTATAACCCAATGGGCTGTCCATGGCTCCTCACAGTTCCCCCTTTCTGCGGGAAAACACGATTCTTTCGGGTTTAAACCCTTGCTTTCTTCATTAGTTTCGCGCCAAAGTGTCGAGCAAGTGGCTGCTTGCAAGCAGTGCCGTGATGCCATTTGGCGCCCGCTGCTAACAGCAATCAGTGCTCCGCTATTATCGGATCAGCTGCAAAAAGTATGTAACAGCAGAAGGAGGCGTGGCAGACCCCACAAAGTATATATATTCTTGATCAGGACGACGAGCTGAGTCGATTTGGCCCTTTCCGTCTGTCCGTCCGTATGTATGAAAGCGTCGATCTCAGAACCTGTAAGAGCTAGAGACTTGAAGTTTTAGATGTTCGATAACTTTTTCTGTTTCTCTGATATCGATTATAAACGTTATCAAGATTCAGTTTTTAAACCATATCTTTTACATCTTTTTAGCTAGTCACCAAATTTTGCATTTAACTTTTTGTAAATAAAATAAACTTTCCATTTATACCCTGAACCCATTGAAAATGGGATTTCAGGGTATAATTAAAAATGGGATTTCAGGGTATAATGGTTTTGTGACAATGTATGTAACAGGCAGAAGGCGTGGCAGACTCAATAAAGTATATATATTCTTGATCAGGACGACGAGCTGAGTCGATATAGCCATGTCCGTCTATTCGTCCGTCCGTGTGTCCGTCCGTATTTATTTATTTTTTTATTTATTTAATAATGTTGACAAAGACGAGTGTCAACGAAAACAAAAATATTATATAACAAGTAAGAACGTTGCAGTCGGGCGCCACCGACTGCGTCAGACTCTGTTCCTGTTAAAGGTGTGTAGGCTCAATAAATATGTAGACCGTCCGTCCGTCTTTCCGTATGTTTGAATGCGAGATTATTGAGATTCCTTTTTTGAGCATGTCTTTTACATCAATTTAGCTACAGTCATACAATTTTGCTTTTTTAAAATAAAATACTATTTTGGTTTTTATTATATATTTTGGATACTGGCTCCACATTTCACAAAATCAATTTTATAAAAGTTCAGTTGCAAATAAAGCCACATTTAAATTTTTTTTAATTTTTAAGGTAAAACCGTATTTTTAATAAAATATAAGGATTTATGCAGAAAGTTTTATCAAAATCCATTAAGTAACATAGAAGTTATAAAAAAAAAAAAAAACATTTTAATAAATGATAATATCACGCGGCAGCGATGGGAATAGAACCTGGGTCACGCGCTTCGCATGCCACCGACTCTACCCACTACACCACGGCGTCTCTTGTGCCAAATTGAGTTTGGTGTGTTGATTTGGTTAAACAGACTTGCCCCAGTTAGGTCAACTAGAATTTGTTTTAATAAATATAAGGATTTATGCTGAAAATTTTATCAAATCCATTAAATAACATAGAAGTTATAAAAAAATAAAAAAAAAAATTTTATTAAATGATAATATCACGCGTCAGCGCTGGGAATCGAACCTAGGACTCGCGCTTCGCATGCCACCAATCTTGCGTGGCTATGTGCCAAACTGAGTTTGGAAGTGTTTTGATTTGGTTAAACAGACTTGCGTTGTGGTAGCGAAGACCCTGCTTCAATCCCCAGTTAGGTCAACTAGAATTTGTTTTACGGAGGCTTACATTATGATTATTATTATTTTTTTTTTTCGTAAATTTTAATTTCATGAACAGTAACCCACATGTCAAATTTGGATGCTCTACGTCTAAGACTGTAGGAGATACAGTTTTACCCTATTTGCCACGCCCCAAATGGGCGTAGCTATATATAACATACATTTTTGGGTAGAGGTAGGATACTAGTATATATATTCCAAGTCCCAACTCTCTGACGGAAATATTGCCGAAATTATCACGGTTTTAGTAAAAGATATAGTAATTCCCGATTTGCCACGCCCCCAGAAGACGTGGATACATAACTTTTGACTTATCTTAAGAGGAGGTCAACAGTATCCCACATGCAAAATTTGGACGCTCTAGCTCCAAAACTGTAGGAGATACAGTTTTATCCGATTTGCCACGCCCTTAATGGGCGTAAATATCTATAATATATATTTTTGATTCCGAGTGATCTACTTGCACATGTATTCCAAATTTCAAGTCTCTAGCTCTTAATACGCTCAAAATATTATAAGATTTATACAAATCGCTATATATATATTCCCGATTTGGTACGCCCCCAGGGGGCGTGGGTATATAACTTTTTGATGTAACTTAAGGGAAGGTCAACAGTAACCCACATGCCAAATTTGGATGCTCTAGCTTCAAAGCTGTAGAAGATATAGTTTTATCCGATTTGCCACGCCCACAATGGGCGTAGATATATAATCTATATCTTAAAACGTCCGCGTGGTGTACACGAATATATATTCTAAACCCCATTTCTTAGACTGCAATATTGACTAAAATAACAGCGTTTTAGTCTTAATAGATATAGCATTTCCCGATTTGCCACGCCCCCTGTGGGCGTATCGGAAAAATACTCAAACTTGATCTGACGCGGATACACACGAGTATATATTCCAAATTACAAGTCTCTAGCTTCTATAGTGTCCAAATGCTGCGCGTTCATACAGACAGACGGACAGACAGCAAGACGGACATTGCACAAATCCAATAGACTCTTTTTCCCTTTGGGAACAGAGTCTAAAAAGATAAAAAATTAAATTTTACATAGATAGCCTTAAGTAAAATTACAGCAATGTATACCCTAGTAACATCACCGACACGGTGGGGGAATTTTATTTGCCCGACCTGCCAGTTATGCCCCAGATCACAACTCAATGTAGTCAGTGATGTTATTGGGATCTGTAAATCAAAAGGTTTTGTTAATAGGAAACTTAAACACAAACAAGTAAGAACGTTGCAGTCGGGCGCCACCGACTGCGTCAGACTCTGTTCCTGTTAAAGGTGTGTGCTCAATAAATATGTAGACCGTCCGTCTTTCCGTATGTTTGAATGCGAGATTATTGAGATTCCTTTTTTGAGCATGTCTTTTACATCAATTTAGCTACAGTCATACAATTTTACATATAGCTTTTTAAAAATAAAATACTATTTTGGTTTTTATTATATATTTTGGATACTGGCTCCACATTTCACAAAATCAATTTAATAAAAGTTTAGTTGCAAATAAAGCCACATTTACATTTTTTTTAATTTTTTAGGTAAAACCGTATTTTTAATAAAATATAAGGATTTATGCAGAAAGTTTTATCAAAATCCATTAAGTAACATAGAAGTTATAATAATAAAAAAAAAAAAACATTTTAATAAATGATAATATCACGCGGCAGCGATGGGAATAGAACCTGGGTCACGCGCTTCGCATGCCACCGACTCTACCCACTACACCACGGCGTCTCTTGTGCCAAATTGAGTTTGGTGTGTTGATTTGGTTAAACAGACTTGCCCCAGTTAGGTCAACTAGAATTTGTTTTAATAAATATAAGGATTTATGCTGAAAATTTTATCAAATCCATTAAATAACATAGAAGTTATAAAAAAAAAAAAAAATAAAATTTTATTAAATGATAATATCGAATCGAACCTAGGTCACGCGCTTCGCATGCCACCACTCTACCCACAACACCACGGCGTCTCTTTCGTTGCTATGTGCCAAACTGAGTTTGGAAGTGTTTTGATTTGGTTAAACAGACTTGCGTTGTGGTAGCGAAGACCCTGCTTCAATCCCCAGTTAGGTCAACTAGAATTTGTTTTACGGAGGCTTACATTATGATTATTATTATTTTTTTTTTTTGTAAATTTAAATTTCATGAACAGTAACCCACATGTCAAATTTGGATGCTCTACGTCTAAGACTGTAGGAGATACAGTTTTACCCTATTTGCCACGCCCCAAATGGGCGTAGCTATATATAACATACATTTTTGGGTAGAGGTAGGATACTAGTATATATATTCCAAGTCCCAACTCTCTGACGGAAATATTGCCGAAATTATCACGGTTTTAGTAAAAGATATAGTAATTCCCGATTTGCCACGACCCCAGAAGACGTGGATACATAACTTTTGACTTATCTTAAGAGGAGGTCAACAGTATCCCACATGCAAAATTTGGACGCTCTAGCTCCAAAACTGTAGGAGATACAGTTTTATCCGATTTGCCACGCCCTTAATGGGCGTAAATATCTATAATATATATTTTTGATTCCGAGTGATCTACTTGCACATGTATTCCAAATTTCAAGTCTCTAGCTTTTAATACGCTCAAAATATTATAAGATTTATACAAATCGCTATATATATATTCCCGATTTGGTACGCCCCCAGGGGGCGTGGGTATATAACTTTTTGATCTAACTTAAGGGAAGGTCAACAGTAACCCACATGCCAAATTTGGATGCTCTAGCTTCAAAACTGTAGAAGATATAGTTTTATCCGATTTGCCACGCCCACAATGGGCGTAGATATATAATCTATATCTGAAAACGTCCGCGTGGTGTACACGAATATATATTCTAAATCCCATTTCTTAGACTGCAATATTGACTAAAATAACAGCGTTTTAGTCTTAATAGATATAGCATTCCCCGATTTGCCACGCCCCCTGTGGGCGTATCGGAAAAATACTCAAACTTGATCTGACGCGGATACACACGAGTATATATTCCAAATTACAAGTCTCTAGCTTCTATAGTGTCCAAATGCTGCGCGTTCATACAGACAGACGGACAGACGGACAGACAGCAAGACGGACATTGCACAAATCCAATAGACTCTTTTTCCCTTTGGGAACAGAGTCTAATTAGTATTGAAACTAGTAGCGTTAAAACTTAAAAAAGAAAATAGGGGTGCGATTCCAGTTGGGAAATCACTGATAACGATGAGGGAGATTTTTGCCAGTCCGGCCGGCTTTGCCCCAACTCATAGCTAGGCACTGTGATTTCCCGAAGGTGAATTGAAAGCAAGGATTTGATTAAAGCAAGGATTTGATTTGAAGAGAGAGTTCAGATGAGATGACGCTATAAAATTGATTATAATTATGGCAGAGGACATGAAACGAATTGTGCAAAGAATAATCTGTTGTTCACATAGTTAAATTCAAGGGACGAAAGTACCTGGTTGGTCTCCCAAGGACAGAGAAATTGAGACGACTTAAAAGGAAGATGGAGTCTATGTCAACAATAATCAACTTATGTAGAAAAATTACACTAAGAGAACATCTACGATTGATTAATGACGGAAGATCAAGGAGCAGAAGCCTACTGGAGTAAGATGGAAAACGTAAAATTGGGTCCCAATTCAATCCACATAAAGTAAAGATTAAGAACTGTTTTTGGACAGACTCAATGCGATCCTGTTTAGTCTTATGATGATTAGAGCATATACAAGTGCAGCACTCAAGGATTTGTTTGTTTGGTTATAAAAGGATCATTAAACTCTTTCGACCAGCGTTTAATGAACCCTAAAACACCTTTGGCTTAATTTACTATAGTCGAGATATGACTGTTGAAACATAATTTGGAGTCAAAGAGTACACCAAGATCTTTGACTACAAAAATACGTTTCAAGGGAATACTGTTAATTGAATAATTAACAAATTAGGGTTTTGAACAACTAAAGGTCATAACCATACATTTAGAGCAATTTAAATGTAACTGATTAGCATCACACCACACCTGCATAGAATTAAAATCTTTTTGCAGGCGTAGGTGATGCGATGAGTCAACATAAGACAGGAAAAGTTTTACATCATCAGCATACATAACGATCTGAGAGTAAGAAATTATAGAAGGAAGGTCATTAATGAAGAGAGTAAAGAGTAATGGACCCAGATGACTACCTTGCGGTACACCCGATGAAACAAAAACAAGTTTCGATTTGGATGATCTGAGCAAAACTCTTTGAGTTCGATCTTTTAAATAAGACGAAATCCAGGATAGGGTGAGGGAGGGAATCCAATAAGGCAAATCGGATAAAACTATATCTTCTACAGTTTTGAAGCTAGAGCATTCAAATTTGGTATGTGGGTTACTGTTGACCATCCCATAAGTTAGATCAAAAAGTTATATACCCACGCCCCCTGGGGGCGTGCCAAATCGGGAATATATATATCGCGATTTGTATAAATCTTATAATATTTTGAGCGTATTGAGAGCTAGAGACTTGAAATTTGGAATACATGTGCAAGTAGATCACTCGGAATCAAAAATATATATTATAGATATTTACGCCCATTAAGGGCGTGGCAAATCGGGTAAAACTGTATCTCCTACAGTTTTGGAGCTAGAGCGTCCAAATTTTGCATGTGGGATACTGTTGACCTCCTCTTAAGATAAGTCAATAGTAATGTATCCACGTCTTCTGGGGGCGTGGCAAATCGGGAATTACTATATCTTTTACTAAAACCGTGATAATTTCGGCAATATTGCCGTCAAAGAGTTGGGACTTGGAATATATATACTAGTATCCTACCTCTACCCAAAAATATATGTTATATATAGCTACGCCCATTTGGGGCGTGGCAAATAGTAAACTTTCTCCTACAGTCAGACGTAGAGCATCCAAATTTGACATATGGGTTACTGTTCATGAAATTTAAATTTACGAAAAAAACAAAATTATTATTATTATAATCATAATGTAAGCCTCCGTAAAACAAATTCTAGTTGACCTAACTGGGGATTGAAGCAGGGTCTTCGCTACCACAACGCAAGTCTGTTTAACCAAATCAAAACACTTCCAAACTCAGTTTGGCACATAGTCGCGCAAGAGACGCCGTGGTGTTGTGGGTAGAGTCGGTGGCATGTGAAGCGCGTGACCCAGGTTCGATTCCCATCGCTGGCGCGTGATTTTATCATTTAATAAAATGTTTTTTTTTTATCTTTTTATAACTTTATGTTATTTAATGGATTTTGATAAAATTTTCAGCATAAATCCTTATATTTATCAAAAAAAATTTTAGGTGGGTAACTGGGGAAAGTCTGTTTAACCAAATCAACAAACAAAATAATTGGGGGAAGAAAGGCGGGGTCTATTTGATTTATTTATTTATTTTGCCTACTAAACCTTTACACTTATGCGTGCTTACAAGTTTAATCTAATCCTTAACTTAATTAAATAATTTTAATAATATAAAAATGAATGGAAAACAAAACAAAATTAATTATTATCATTACTGAGCCAAAATTCTGCCCAATTGAGTTTCATAACCCGTCTATTGGTCGCAAAATCAAATTGTAATTCAACCGGAAGGTTATTGTACAATTCCATAGCTCTTCTTAACGGTTCCTTGCTTACATAAATAGACCTCGAAACCGGTAACGCAAAAGGACGAGTGAAGCGCAATGACCTATTGGGCACATTAAAATTGATCTTATTTAAAAGACTTGGGCAGTCTACCTGCCCAACAATAATGCTCATTAAAAAAACTACTGACGCTATATTCCTTCTGTCTTCAAGTGAAGACAGATGGATTAACCTACATCTATCCTTATAGGTCGGTATCGGGTTGACGAATCTCAAGCAATGTAGGGTGGAGTTAACAAATTTTCTTTGAAGTCGCTCTACTTTAATTATATGGACCTTTGCAGAAGGACTCCAAATAGTCGACGCGTACTCAAGCTTCGATCTGATTAGGGCCGTATAAATTGCAGTCAATGTATAAGGGTCCTTAAATTGCTTACTTTCACGTCTAACAAAACCATACATCGCATAAGCTCTTGGTAAAATGTAGTCTATATGCTGGTTAAATAGGAAACACGAATCGAACAATACTCCTAGGTCAAGGGCTTCATCTTTATGTTGGAGCCTTTGATTATATATGGAATAAGAAGATATCAAAGGGTACGAACTCTTACTAAAAGTAATGTGGAAGCATTTAGCTAAATTTAGTGGTAACTGATTACACTTACACCATTTAGACAAAGTAAATAAATCAAATTGTAGATCTCTTACATCCAATGGTGATGAGATGCGTTTGAAAATTTTTAAGTCATCTGCAAAAAGCAAGTATTCAGAAAAGCGGAAACAATTTTTAATGTCCAAAATAAAGAGAGTAAATAAAAGTGGTCCAAGAGCACTTCCTTGGGGGACCCCAGAATATGCGATGTAGGGTGACGATAATGAATTATTAATGCGTACTTGATAGTACCGACCACGCAAATAAGAACTTAGCCAGTCTAGTAAGCTAGAATGGAACCCAATCCTGGCTAATTTCTTTACAAGAATATTGTGATTCACCTTATCAAAAGCTTTGGAAAAATCAGTATATACTGTATCAACTTGACAATGTTTAATAAAGGAATGGATGCAGAAGTTATAAAAAACCGCTAAATTAGTTATCGTAGATCTACCAGCCATAAATCCATGCTGATTAGAGTCTAAAATTGGTTTAACTATAAACGAAATATGGCTAACTATGATACGCTCAAATAATTTCGAGATGTTACTAATTTTCGTAATGCCTCTGTAATTACTAACGTCACACTTTGAACCCTTCTTAAAAATTGGGGTAATTATGGAATGTTTCCATTTATTTAAAAATACACCAGATGATAAGGATTTGGAAAAGAGTATAAGCAAAGGTTCCTTCAAAGATTTGATGCAAGCTTTTAGAAACAGCGCTGATATACCATCTTCATCAGGTTTATAGGAGCTGATCAAGTTTCTAGCAGACTCACAGATGTCCTCCATCGAGATAATGATACTGCCAGCATTTAATACAGTTGAAGAGAAGTTATGACAGCTATTAACATCATCATCACAGCTCGACTGTAAATTAGAGCTGAAAAATTTGGCAAATAGATCAGCTATTCCTAGATCGGAATTAGCTGAGGACGATTCATACGTCATTACTGATGGGATTATGGAAGATTTCCTTTTCGAGTTTAAGAATTGCCAGAACTTTTGAGGGCACTTCTTAATCCCCTCCTCAATCCGTAAAATGTATTGATCATATAGAAATTTATTCAAAAACTCAAATTCTCGCTTATGAAAAGAATACTTTTCCCAATCAGACTGCCTCTTATACTTGATAAATTTTTTTAGATATTTGCTAGCAAGGTTTTTAATTTTTTTTAGTCCACTTGTAAACCAAGGTAATCTATGTAAGCAAGGTTTTTTTACTGGGACATTTTTAATGAGGATCTCATGAATAACAGATAAAAACTTATCATAGCAATACTCAATGTTTTCATGCAATAAGATTTGGGACCAATTTACCAAAGATAAACAATTATTAATGATATGAAAATTACACTTGTCAAAATCATAGTTATGTCTAGAAAATGATTGCTTACGCGGTAGGAATTTATAGAATTCAATTAATAATAAAGTAGGAACATGATGCAAATCACATCTAGTAATTGGACTAAGACATTCAATTAGGCTAAACTTAACATCTAAGCTCAGAAAAATTAAATCTAATATTTTATGCAATTTGTTAGGTAAGTTATTAATCTGAATTAAGCCCAAGCTAAATAATTCTTCTATGACGAGTGATTCATGTGGCTCATGGATATTCAATGGCAAATAAGATGAGTCAAGGAATGATGTCCACGCAATTTTGCCAAGATTAAAATCTCCCATCACGCAAAACGAATGCTGTGGATCCACACTAAGGCAGAGGCTGATTATGTTATCAATATGAGCTTTGTATAAATCCAAGGGGCTGCTTGGTGGAATATATGATACGCATATACAAATTGTTGAATTAGATCCAGTTACAAAGACTGCCAACTGATCTAATAATGAGTCATCATTAGTAAGAACAGCCAGTTTACAATCCAATGTCCACCTGGCAGCAATGATGACACCCCCTCCTCTCGAACGATGAGTTTTAGCAGCATCTCTGTCCTTGCGAAAAACCTGATAGGTGTTGGAGTCAAAAAACTCAGCATCAAAAAAATCCGCGTTGAGCCAAGTTTCAACTAGCACTATGACATCAAAATCACACTGAGAAGTTGCCATATGAATTAAATGTGATTTCGTACGCATTCCAGAAATATTTTGATAGTAAATCCTTAGGTTAGTTAAAATTCCATTTCGTGGCTGAGTTCCTGGACAATTAGATGACGTCAGCATTGCGGGCTCGTCATTATTCAAGTCCAATATTGAAAGAGACTCCAAATAGAAAAATTCCAAATGATATACTGAGGCTGATAATGATGTATAAACAGCAGCTCTTGCAAATGTCTCAAGAGTGCCAAAGAGTCCCAACGCAGAGAGTGAGAACGGCAATGACACTGCAGGTGATGTTATATGTTTATGAATGCTCTTAACGATTGATGATAGGCAAGAAGGTGATGAGAGCGCTATTCTTAAGTACACAAAGCAATGCGCCGACGAAGCTGCATATCTCATAGCAGCAGAGCGTGTAATATTTATTACTTCAAGTGCAGCGCGAATATCATGGGGAGCCGCAATAGATGAAACCGCGATGAAGCGCTGTTGAAGAGCCGAATTTCTGCAAAGCGAGAGCGATAAATCCGATCTTTCGCTATCTAACTCTCTTTTCACCGACGCAAAGATAACAGCGTTGACGCCAGTGGCGTCTCTTACTGGGGGTTTTTTGAAATCGGCGATAGATTTATTGAGTCCAGTGCAACGGGTGAAGAAGTACGTGGAAGGGCAGCCTCATCCAGATTAATTGCTGTGACATCTGCAGCCTTAGGCCTATGCACAAATCTGGATACTTTAACTGACATCGGCCAAAAAGCATTATTGAATACTGTTGAATATAGGGATTCAGGAATACCCAGCTTGAAATTTACGAAACGCAATTTAGATAAATCAGCATCGTGCTTAACCAGCTTAAAGCACTTTAATGCATCCTCGTTAGTTTTTAATTTATCCGCACAGAATTTCAACAACGCCTCTGGTTGTGTGTCAACTGCAAATTTGCCCACATGTAAATATTTTAGGCTATGCTTTACGTCCAGTTCAAGGCAATTCGGCGCAACGCCAACAACATGCTTACTAATGATGTTATCTCGCCTTTTCTTTCCTTTCTTCTTATTTGTCACCAACTCGAAGTTAGGAGTAGTCTTTGAAACAGCTGCTGTAAGGGGTACATGACCTATGTCAATGACTTCTGTGGTTGAAGTTTCTGTTTGCTTCTCCACCCGATTAACCGGCTGCTTCAACTTAGGAACTGTAACCTTAGCGGCTGTGATTAATTTAACACTTTTTTCCAAAGTTGCCTTTAATTCATCGTATAAACACTGAAGATTGTCAAGTTTAATATTTATATCGTCTATTTTGAAATGGGAATCATTAGTCACTACACAATAATCACACTGCCATAGTAAGTTCGGGGAATTAGATAAAACTTTTAATGTTTCAGGGTGCATATCAATGCACTCAGTATGGAACATTTGCCGGCAAATTGATGAACATTGAATGGCTTCAAATTTACGAAGCTCAGACACTGAAATATCAGATTTACACACGACACAGACTCGACTTGCCATAACGCAGCAGAAAATGCAGACGTCGTCTAACCGCAATGAAGGCTGAACTAGAACTGATTTGTGCAATGTCCGTCTGTCTGTATGAACGCGCAGCATTTGGACACTATAGAAGCTAGAGACTTGTAATTTGGAATATATACTCGTGTGTATCCGCGTCAGATCAAGTTTGAGTATTTTTCCGATACGCCCACAGAGGGCGTGGCAAATCGGGAAATGCTATATCTATTAAGACTAAAATGCTGTTATTTTAGTCAATATTGCAGTCTAAGAAATGGGATTTAGAATATATATTCGTGTACACCACGCGGACGTTTTAAGATATAGTTTATATATCTACGCCCATTGTGGGCGTGGCAAATCGGATAAAACTATATCTCCTACAGTTTTGAAGCTAGAGCATCCAAATTTGGCATGTGGGGGGTTACTGTTGATATTCCTTTAAGTTAGATCAAAAAGTTATATACCCACGCCCCCTGGGGGCGTGCCAAATCGGGAATATATATATAGCGATTTGTATAAATCCTATAATATTTTGAGTGTTATAAGAGCTAGAGACTTGAAATTTGGAATACATGTGCAAGTAGATCACCCGGAATCAAAAATATATATTATAGATATTTACGCCCATTAAGGGCGTGGCAAATCGGATAAAACTGTATCTCCTACAGTTTTGGAGCTAGAGCGTCCAAATTTTGCATGTGGGATACTGTTGACCTCCTCTTAAGATATATCTAAAGTTATGTATCCCAGTCTTCTGGGGGCGTGGCAAATCGGGCATTAATATATTTTTTACAAAAACCGTGATAATTTCGGCAATATTTCCGTCAAAGAGTTGGGACTTGGAATATATATACTAGTATCCTACCTCTACCAAAAAATAAATGTTATACATAGCTACACACATTTGGGGCGTGGCAAAAAGGGTAATACTGTATCTCCTACAGTCTTAGACGTAGAGCATCCAAATTTGACATGTGGGTTACTGTTCATGAAATTTAAATTTACGAAAAAAAAAAATAATAGTAATCATAATGTAAGCCTCCGTAAAACAAATTCTAGTTGAACTAACTGGGGATTGAAGCAGGGTCTTCGCTACCACAACGCAAGTCTGTTTAACCAAATCAAAACACATCCAAACTCAGTTTGGCGCATAGTCGTGAAAGAGACGCCGTGGTGTAGTGAGTAGAGTCGGTGGCATGCGAAGCGCGTGACCCAGGTTCGATTCCCATCGCTGCCGCGTGATATTATCATTTAATAAAATGTTTTTTTTTTATTTTTTTATAACTTCTATGTTACTTAATGGATTTTGATAAAACTTTCTGCATAAATCCTTATATTTTATTAAAAATACGGTCTTACCTAAAAAATTAAAAAAAAATGTAAATGTGGCTTTATTTGCAACTGAACTTATATTAAATTGATTTTGTGAAATGTGGAGCCAGTATCAAAAATATATAAAAACCAAAATAGTATTTTATTTTAAAAAAGCTATATGTAAAATTTTATGACTGTAGCTAAATTGATGTAAAAGACATGCTCAAAAAAGGAATCTCAATAATCTCGCATTCAAACATACGGAAAGACGGACGGACGGTCTACATATTTATTGAGCCTACACACCTTTAATAGGAACAGAGTCTGACGCAGTCGGTGGCGCCCGACTGCAACGTTCTTACTTGTTTCAAATAATTTTGGTATAGCAGATAATTTTGCTATAGCCCTGTAATTGGAAATATCAGACCTGCCACCTTTTTTGTGGAAACGAATAATATAAGATTCTTTCCAAATATTCGGAAAAATACTTGTTTCCAAAGACAGGTTAAAGACCTTTAGCAATGGAAACGCAAGGGAACCACTGCACTCCTTAAGAATACCACTAGAAAGAGGATTTTAAACTGCCAATGGCAGATAAAAGGGAATCAAGGCTTATAGTAGGAGGAATAGGACAATTTAGCGAAGAAATATAATATGGGTATGACATATTATAGGGACTACAAGCTGAATAGGTGGATTGGAAGAAATTAGCAAAGAGATCAGATGCATCAGAATCATTGCTAGCTTCATTCAGCCCATGAAAAATGTGTTTGGCAAGCAAGAAGATTTACGCTTCGAGTTTACAAACGAATAAAATTGTTTAGGGTCCCGAACAAATTGACTTTTGCATCGAAATAAATAATTCTCATAACATTGAGAGTTAAGAAGGTGGAATTTTGACTTTACTATAATATATTTAGACCAACCAACATTCGCACCCGTTTTTTAAATCTTTTGAAATATTTACATTTAATATTTCTTAAATTATTGAGTCTTCGTGAAGACCAAGGGTTCTTATTTGTGGGTGGCAAAGGAGCGCAGGTAGGCACACAAACATCTAAAATAGAGTTTAGAGTGTTATAGAAGAAGCTAGTTCCAAAATAAATGTCAACCGAGTCATACAAAATTGACCAATTAGTTGAATTAATTAACTCATTTAGTAATTTAAAAAAGTTTACAGAAGAAGAAAAAGTATGTGGAATAACTAGGGACACGCTCTAATGAAGGATGGTGGTTCTCCTCCGGAACAGACAGTGGAGAAGATCCAGTAACATCAATAATGGAGTTATCATTAATGAATACAAGATCAAGAATTCGGTTCAAATGATTTGATATTGAGTTCATTTGAAACAAAAAAAATCATGTTGTCCATCAAAAAAATCATGTTGAGTTGATGGAATGAAATAATTTGATTCAGAAAATAAAGACCAAGTAGTTTTCGGAATATTAAAATCACCTAACACCACAAATAAGTCAGTATCTTGAACAAATTCGAAGATTTCCTTAATGCAGTTTAAATGATCAATGTAAACTTGTATATCGGAGGAAGGGGCAATATAGGAGCAAGTCATGTATAACGAGCGTGTTGGGCGTTTAACTCTGACCCCAATAATCTCGGCATGACCGAGCGATCTAAAAGTGAACGGTTCAGAATGGAAAGAAGTGTTAACAGCAATTAGAACACCACCACCATTCCGAACCGAACGATCAAGTCTAAGGACATTGAAATTATTTGAAACAAGCAAGAAAGATCTAGTCGGGTCTGCCCTACTACGAGATCCTCTGAACCAAGTCCGAGCTGATGTTTTAAACAACCTAGCTTACATCTTTTGTCTATACATATTACCCTCTACGCGCATATACACATGCACACATATACACATGCACATATATATATATATACCCACGCCCCCCGGGGGTCTCTTAAAGACGTTCTTTCGAAAGCCACACACAACAGAGAAGTGAAGTAAAACTCAACACCCCTTATATATATACATATATATTGTGTGTGGCTTTCGAAAGAACGTCTTTAAGACGAAACTATCATTGTAACTTTTATATTCATATTCATTCTCAATAAACTTAAGACAACATAAACAATAACATTCAACAAATATATATGATATATATTCCAAATTTCAGTCTCTAGCTCTTATAACGCTCAAAATATTATAGGATTTATACAAGTCGCTATATATAATCTTCCGATTTGGCACGTCCCTAGGGGGCGTGGGTATATAACTTTTTGATTTATCTAAAGGGGAGGTCGACAGTAACTTACATGCCAAATTTGGCTGCTCTAGCTTTAAAACTGTAGGAGATATAGTTTACTCCGACTTGCCACACCCTCAATGATCGTTAATATTGTTAAAAGATTGTTAATGCAGCCCTGACAATACAACACATGACCACAGTTTCACCACGAAGCGCTGCAGCACTGCATAAGGGGTGTTGAGTTTGTGAGGAGCAATATAATTGGCAGAGGAGTATATATTTATATTTAGGCATATGTATATAAGGGCCCAGCTCCTCACATCAAACTCCATAACGGTTGGTGTAAACACCGCAACGACGAATGCGACATAGACACACAGGAATGGCTCTCTGTCGCACTCAGCTATTCAGCAATGGGCTCGTGTCGCACACACAGGCGAACAACGAACCGTTAGCCGAAGTGCCGTTCGCGTCTGCGCAGCGATAGCTGATACAGTCGCGCATACGCCAGACATACGAAGGCGCCAAGATAACGGGGCTTCGGCGACTGGAATGTTCGAGAGAATCACGCGATTGCACTGTTAAGTGGACACGAACACCATAAGCAGGCCTCGGTCCAGCACGAAGCAGGGCCTGCCGCTGGCATATAAAAAAGGAAATGCAGCTGACGGCAGGAAGATTATGAAAGTACCAGTGAAACGTGTAGGTGCAAATGAAACGCAAAGTGCCAAGTGGAAGTGATCAGCGAAGGACATCGAAGGACACGCTAGGACATCGAGGGACCTGAAAGGACAACACAGGACACCACGCTCAAGACTCTCTTCAGCAACAACTGCCACCCAGACAGGACATTGGTCTTGGAGTGTGTGAGTGCTATTTACGGTGTAGCCGTGCGGACTCGGAGTGAATACACTGTCTTTTGCGGATACGTAGGAGTGCTCAAGGGGAAGCCAGCCAGTAGGAGAGCCATATGATATCCGTGCGGAGTGCCGGAGTATACAGCAGCGAATCCTGGCAATAACCTAGTGTACCCAGAGCGAATCCTTTACGTGCAAGAGAGACGTATTGCACTCGGAAAGCCGAAGCGCCTTCGTAAATATTGAATCACACAGCCAAGTGTGCCCATAGGAGGCGAGTCCTTGCGGATAGCAGGAGTACCTCAGGCAATATAAATAAAATTGTGAACAATACATCAACATAAGCACAACGAAGTACAAAATATACCAGCTCGAACATAAAACCATAAAAGACTTATTATTATCGCCAGGTGCCTACAAATACAAATATTGTTGGCACGAACACACAGTCGACTGAAACTCAGCCCGACTTGAACTCGGAATAACCGAAGGTTCGTTACAAGTTTTACTTCACTTCTCTGTTGTGTGTGGCTTTGGAAAGAACGTCTTTAAGACGAGACTATCATTGTAACTTTTATATTCATATTCATTCTCTATAAACTTAAGACAACATAAACAATAACTTTCAACAGGTTATGGGTCCAGATTCTAGAAATTCTGGTCATAAGTTATTGAGTGAATTGATTATAAAAAGTGAGTGAGTGCTACGGCACATCTATGCTGTGACAAACAGCTTTTCACAACATATTGTGAAGAAAAACAGAAGATTTGGTTAGCAGGCGATAAATTCATTATAGCTGAAGGCCGTGGTAATGTCAAAGTAAAGTTTGACTGCGGCTGGGTGCTGTTGAATGAAGTGATATATGTGCCAAGCTTGAAGAACAATTTTATATCTGTGGGCAAAGTCATTAAACAGGGAAAAACTGTTGTTTTTAAGAAGGAAAACGCATCGATTTGGGATGGCAAAGATTTAATTCTTAAAGCTAAGCTGGTTAACGGATTGTTTATGGCAAAATACATCCAAAAAAAAATTCATGAGTATTTTTAAGACGGATTCAGAAGCATTTCAATGGCACAATAGATTCGGGCATGTGAATTTTGATGAATTAAAAGAAATGGCAAATAAAGATATGGTAAAAGGGCTAAATAGCACACAGAAACCAACCCAAATATGTATCACATGTGCAAAAAGCAAAATATGTGTACAACCGTTCCCAAAAGAATCTGAAAATAGAGCAAAGAATATACTGAATGTGATTCATAGTGATGTTTGTGGTCCGATGCCGAAGAAATCTTTAGAAGAATTTAAAAGTCAAGTCGAGCGGCAAACTGGCAGAAAAATCAAAATATTGTGCACAGATAAGTGTGGCGAATATTTGTCGAAAGACTTCGAATCTTATTTAAAGGAATTTAACGAAATTTAACTGTGACATAAACACCGCAATAAAACGGAGTTGCAGAGAGGGCAAATAGGACGTTAATTGAAATGGCTAGAAGTATGATAGTATACGCTGATTTAAGTAAGTCATTTACATACATACATTTACATATACATACAGCAGCTTATTTGCGTAATAGAGTGGCATCAAATGCAGTAAAAGGAGTTACTCCATACGAAATCTGGGCTGGTAAAAAGCCAGTTATTAGGCATTTGAAAGTTTTTGGATCAGTGGCGATTGCGCTTAATAAAAACAAAATATCGAAATTCGCACATAAAGGGCAAGAATATTACATGGTAGGCTATTCGGATACCTCAAAGGCTTATCGTTTATACAATAAAGAATCGGGAAAGCTTATTGTAAGCAGAGACGTCATGTTCGTAGAACCTGAGGGAGGGAAATGTGAAAGAACAGTTTCCTTCGAAATGACTTCGATGACTCTCACAGACGAAAACGAATCCGAACCTGAAAAAGCTCAGAGTGACCCAGAAGAGCCTGAAGAGCTGGATGTAAGCAATAGCCTGCATGAGAATCCTTCGGTACAAGAAAGTAAAAGAGGGCCAGGTCGTCCAAGCAAACTCCGAACGGGAAAACCAAGTAGACCGCGAAAAATATTTAATACCCTAAATCATTGTATTTGCTTCAACGGTTACGACTCCTGAAAGTTTCACTGAGGCTGTGCAATCGGAAGAAGGTGAACTTTGGATGGCATCCATGAAGGAGGAGTACACATCCCTTGTACAAAATGGAACTTGGGAATTAACGGCATTGCCAAAATAGAGAAGAAACCAATCGGATGTAAATGGGTTTACGAAGAAAAATCGAATCCAGATGGTGGCGTGAACAGGCTGAAATCACGTTTGGTGGCAAAGGGCCGCCTGTACTTCGTCATGCTACAACAAGGCTTATAATAGCACTTGCAGTGGAGTATGGACTTCATCTACATCATGTAGACGTTGTCACAGCTTACTTGAATTTCGAGTTGGAGGAGGAGGTTTTCATGTGCCAGCCTGAACGTTTTATCAGTGCTGATCATACCTATCACGTATTGAAACTGAACAAGGGCATTTACGGTCTTAAGCAATCAGGCCGAGTGTGGAAAACAACACTGGATACAACACTACGTCGTATAGGTTTTATGAACCATGTTTATATAGCAAACCGGGAAGAGACATGAGTTTCATTGCAGTCTATGTTGATGACATAATTATGGCATGCATGGATAAAAATGATGTAGAAAATATCAAAGCAAGATTTGCAGCAGAATACAACGTTGTTGAGCCTATGAACCGGACCAATTTCAATCAGTCAGCGCAAATACATTAAAGAGTTGCTATGCCAGTACAACATGAACGACTGCAGTCAGACATCTACGGCATTAGAACCTGGTTATCAGGTGGCTTGCGCACAAAAAGAGTGTCGCAGGGTTGATCGTACGCTATACCAAAAACTAATTGGACAATTGTCTTATATTGCAGTGATGACACGACCAGATATTGCTCATTCGGTCAACAAGTTGGCACAGTGGAATATGGATCCCCATTCCGAACATGAAGCGGCAGCAAAGCATGTTCTTAGATATTTGGCGAAAACTATAGATCACGAGATATGCTACACCCGGTCAGGCAAGGCTGTGAAGATTTTTTTCGACGCTGATTGGCAAAGCGACATGACTAATCGAAAGTCATTTACTGGATTTGGGTGTGCAGGAGGAGCTTTCTCTTGGGAATCCAGAAAGCAAGCTACTGTAGCACTCAGCAGCACGGAGGCTGAATACATAGCCTTATAATCAGCAGCAAAAGAAGCAGTGTATTTGCGGAATCTTCTTATCAGTTTGGGACTGATGGCATCTGATGCAGCGATGCAAATTTATGGCGATAACATTGTTCCTCAGCAGTTGGCAAGGAACCCAATGTTTCATGCTCGGAGAAAGCACATTGATGTATAGGCTCATCATCTACGTGAGGTACTCAAGGAAGGCGTCATCGATTTATCATATGTACCAACAGACGAGATGATTGCGGATGTACTAACAAAGAATTTAGCTAGAGTTAAGCATTGCAAATTTGTGTCCGCCCTGGGCTTAAAAACTCCTGTAATGTAATGTTTTGGTAGGACATGGATTGGGTTGAGGAGTGTTAAAAGATTGTTAATGAAACCCTGACACATGATCACAGTTTCACCGCGAAGCGTTGCAGCCCTGCATAAGGGGTGTTGAGTTTTACTTCACTTCTCTGTTGTGTGTGGCATTCGAAAGAACGTCTTTAAGACGAAACTATCATTGTAACTCTTATATTCATATTCATTCTCAATAAACTTAAGACAACATAAACAATAACTTTCAACAAATATATATGATATATATTTTTGATATATATTCCAAATTTCAAGTCTCTAGCTCTTATAACGCTCAAAATATTATAGGATTTATGCAAATCGCTATATATATATTCCCGATTTGCCGCGCCCCTAGTGAGCGTGGATATATAACTTTTTGATTGATCTTAAGGAGAGCTCAACAGTAGCCTACTTGACAAATTTGGGTCTTTTAGCTATTAAACGCGGTTTACTCACAATTGATAGCTCTATATACTATATTTTTATACCCTGAACCCATTGAAAATGGGAAATCAGGGTATAATGGTTTTGCAAAAAGTATGTAACAGGCAGAAGGAGGCGTGGCAGACCCCACAAAGTATATATATTCTTGATCAGGGTGACGAGCTGAGTCGATCTAGCCCTGTCCCTCTGTCTGTCCGTCCGTCCGTCCGTCTGTCCGTCTGTCCGTCTGTCCGTATGTATGAACGCGTCGATCTCAGAACCTATAAGAGCTAGTGACTTCAAATTTTGCTTGATGGTCTGTGTATACAGCGAAAATATCGAGTTTGTTTTAGATATTCGATAAATTTTTCCGTTTCAACGTTATCGATTTAAAACGTTATCAAGATTCAGTTTTTTGACCATATCTTTTACATATTTTTAGCTACAGCTACCAAATTTTGTTTTTATTTCGCTTTCTGTAAATAAAATACATTTTCTATTTTTTCATATTTTGGATACCGGCTCCACATTTCACAAAAAAAATTAATTAAAAAAAAAATTATCAAAGCCACAATTTAATTTTTTCAAATTTTTTAGTGAAAACCGTATTTTCAATAAATTAATAGCATTCAATGCAGAAAATTGCATTCAAATCCGTTAAGTAATACAGAAGTTCTTAAAGGAAACATTTAGTGCAGCAGCCTGTACGTGTGCACACATACATTCAAATGAACTACACAGTAATCGGCGCGCGTGCTTCTGTGTGCATGGTATATGTGTGCTTGTGTATACAAATGTGTGCATGTGTATATGTGTGCATGAGTATATGTGTGCATGTGTTTTTTTTTTTTTGTATTCGTTTATTTCTTAAAATTTAAAAATGGAGTTTACAGGAACGGGTAGCGCATGATGCCTGCGGGACGGCCGCAAAGCAATGCTTCGCAGGCGCTTTGCCACCTGAGTCCTACTCGGCTCGTCGTCTGGTCCTCTCGATCCTGCGGAGCTCCGTCATAACCAGTGCCGCGAAGACACTGGTTGAGCGCCACGCTTCCTGAGAATCCAGCATAATCGACACCAGGTTGTTTTTCCTGATGGATTGACCCACTGCTTCCTCCAGCTGTCGCCTCTCTGCGGAGAATCGTCCACACTCGAAGACAATGTGGTTTGCGTCTTCCACGATTCCTTCGCCGCACCAGGAACACTCATCTGTGTTGTCGTGGCCAAAACGGAGCAGGTAACTCCGGAAACATCCGTGTCCAGTTAGGATCTGCGAAAGATAAAAGTTTACTTCTCCATACTTTTATTTATCCACGGCGCCAGTTCCGGGATAAGCGTGTGTGTCCAGCGTCCATTTGACGACTCATCCCACTTCCTTTGCCATCGAGCAATGCTGAGAGTTCTCTCCGTGCTCCTAGCATTGCTGATGCGTGTGGTCTCGCTGTTGTTGCCTCTATTTAATTCATCCGATTCGATGACCAATTCCTCAATTGGGAGCATTCCAGCTATAACGAGTGCTGCATCATCAGAGACTGTTCTGAACGCGCAACTGACTCAGATATGTGTGCATGTGTATATGTGTGCATGTGTATATGTGTGCCTGTGTATATGTGTACATGTGTGTATGTGTGCATGTGTATATGCGCGCAGAGGTAATATGTATAGATAAAAGATGTAAGCTAAGTTGTTTAAAACATCAGCTCGGACTTGGTTCAGGGGATCTCGTAGTCGGGCAGACCCGACTAGAGCCTTCTTACTTGTTTTGTATGGAGCTGAGATACACAAGTATATGGTCCATATTTAAAGTCTCTGGCTTTAAAAACATCGAAATTTTCACACTAAAAAATTTCTTACAACCGATCTGTCCTATGGGAGATATAGGATATAGTCATCCGATCCGGATGATTCCAAAATATACAACGGCTTCAAACAGAAAGACGCCTAGGTGCAAAATTTCAGTTCTGTAGCTTTAATAGTCTAGGATATTGCGTTGAAGAAGAAGCAGTAGCAACTGTAGTTCAATCCGACGCACTGCATCAGAATTCCTGGCATGTCCTTTGCAGAAGTACAGCAACTTTGCCAGCAGAGTCATTAAACTGTAGCCGACTGCTTAATGCGCTACTTTCCATTTTATGTTATGTTCGAAATATTGTATTAAATTTAAAAATATATTTTACACAAATACAGCCCAAGCAAAGCCTATGTGATCTACAGAAGTTCTCTCCTAACACAGTTCAAATAGGATATTCGTACAGCATGCTTTGGGGCCGCGTGTGGTCCCGTGGCTAGGCAGTCAGCCTGGCAAATAAGGGGACCCCCGGTTCGAATACAGGAGAAACACAGAAACACTAGTTATTTACAACATACAAATATACACTTAACACTAACACTGAAAAATTTTATAGAAGAGTCAACGGATACAGATACAAATTAATAGAAAATTGTAATTGAGTTATAATTTAAGTTATGTTTGTATATCGAATATCGTGCTGTTTAAATGAAGAGAGAGAAGTCGTCGATAAAATTTTTACCAAAAACCGAATTTTTCTTTTATATTAAATTTTTGTGTTTAAAATCTAAAATTGAATAATATGTATATCTACTGCATTTAGCTTTTGGAAAATAAAATACATGTTTTTTTTTTTTTAAATTTTGAATACCGTATCCACACTTAAAAAATAAATATTTTCAAACAAAATATCAAAGCCACGATTTTTTTTTTTTTAATTTTTTAATTAAAATCGTATTTTTAGTAAAATGAAAAAACTCAATGTTGAAAATGTTATTTAAATCCGTTTATTAACATAGAAGTTATTTAACAAAACAAAACGTGACGTGTGCAGTGCACGCTGTGCACACAGTCTATACGTGTTTACACATACTACATTCAAATGTGAGCGTTATTCTTTTAATTTTGTATGTTCAATCGCAATTTCAGTTTCATTGTAATTCTCGCGGCTGCTACTTTAGTGGCGTCTTTGTCACTGAGAACAATATTTGGAGTGTGGTGTTATGGTTAGAGATGGCGGCTTGCAAGCGGGGAGTCGCAGGTCTAACTCCCGTTGCTGTCAACATTTATTGTTCAAAAACAAATTTTGTTTTTACTGTTGCATTCATATAGTTCTGTATGTACATATGTAAAAATGCAAACTCGAACAAAGGTTCAGGGGATCTTGTAGTCGGGCAGTCCCGACTGGGGTTTTACTTGTTCAGAATATCTTTTGCATCAATTTAGCTACGGTCATCAAATTTTACATTTATCTATAATGGTTATTTATTGCCAAATCGACAGATTGTAAATTAAACACAAAAACAAAAAAAAAAAATCTTTAATGGGTTTGCAAAAAGTATGTAACAGGCAGAAGGAGGCGTGGCAGATCCCATAAAGTATATACATTCTTGATCAGGACGACGAGCTGAGTCGATCTAGCCATGTTAGTCTGTCCGTCTGTCCGTCCGTATGAACGCAGTGATCTCGTAAACCACAAAAGCTAGAGATTTCAAATTTTACATATATTCTTGTATACCATACGTAGTACAAGTTTATTTTTGTTTTTCGATAACTCATCCTATTTCCTTATTATCGATAACAATCGATATTTTGACTTTGTTTTTAAGCCATAACTTAAAGACCATAATAGCTAGGGATACCAAATTGACTATGTGGGTTTGTGCGATCAAAATACAGATAATAAACATTTTAAATTTTGGATACCTCTCTAGGGAGTTGGGATTTCGCATATAGATGTCAGTATTATGTCCTAAAAAATTGCATTAGGAAAGTAGATCTAGAACCGAAGTTATTTCACAATCAATTTCTCATAATGCAGCCCAAGCGCAGCCGCTAAATCATTTATGCAGTAAGCTGTGCGCATGCTTGTGTGATGAAAATATGTGTGTGTGCCAGCAGAGGGTAATATAAATAGATAAAAGATATAAGCAAGGTTGGTTAAAACCCTATCTCGGACTTGGTTCAGGGGATCTCCTAGTCGGGCAGACCCGACTACAGCGTTCTTACTTGTTTTTTCTTAAATTTCAATTTCATGTCAAATTCGGATGCCCTACCTCTAAGACTGTAGGAGATACAGTTTTATCCTATTTGCCATGACCCAAATGGGCGTAGCTATGTATAACATATATTTTTTGACAGAGGTAGGATACTAGTGTATATATTCCAAATCCCAACTCTTAGACGGCAATATTGCCAAAATTAACACTGTTTTAGTAAAAGATATAGAAATTTCCGATTTGCCACGCCCCTAGAGGATTAACTTTGATTTATCTTAAGAAGAGGTCAAGAGTAAACTACTTCCTAAATTTGGACGGTCCAGCTCCAAAACTATAGGAGATACAGTTTTATCCGATTTGCAACGCTCTCAATGGGCGTAAATATATGTGATATAGGTTTTGATACCGGGTGATCTACTTGCAAATATATTCCAAATTTCAGTCTCTAGCTCTTATAACGCTCAAAATATTATAGGATTTATACAAGTCGCTATATATAATCTTCCGATTTGGCACGTTGGTATATAACTTTTTGATTTATCTAAAGGGGAGGTCAACAGTAACTTACATGCCAAATTTGGATGCTCTAGCTTTAAAACTGTAGGAGATATAGTTTACTCCGACTTGCCACACCCTCAATGAGCGTTAATATTGTTAAAAGATTGTTAATGCAGCCCTGACAATACAACACATGACCACAGTTTCACCACGAAGCGCTGCAGCACTGCATAAGGGGTGTTGAGTTTGTGAGGAGCAATATAATTGGCAGAGAAGTATATATTTATATTTAGGCATATGTATATAAGGGCCCAGCTCCTCACATCAAACTCCATAACGGTTGGTGTAAACACCGCAACGACGAATGCGACATAGACACACAGGAGTGGCTCTCTGTCGCACTCAGCTATTCAGCAATGGGCTCGTGTCGCACACACAGGCGAACAACGAACCGTTAGCCGAAGTGCCGTTCGCGTCTGCGCAGCGATAGCTGATACAGTCGCGCATACGCCAGACATACGAAGGCGCCAAGATAACGGGGCTTCGGCGAATGGAATGTTCGAGAGAATCACGCGATTGCACTGTTAAGTGGACACGAACACCATAAGCAGGCCTCGGTCCAGCACGAAGCAGGGCCTGCCGCTGGCATATAAAAAAGGAAATGCAGCTGACGGCAGGAAGATTATGAAAGTACCAGTGAAACGTGTAGGTGCAAATGAAACGCAAAGTGCCAAGTGGAAGTGATCAGCGAAGGACATCGAAGGACACGCTAGGACATCGAGGGATACGCAAGGACATCGAGGGACCTGAAAGGACAACACAGGACACCACGCTCAAGACTCTCTTCAGCAACAACTGCCACCCAGACAGGACATTGGTCTTGGAGTGTGTGAGTGCTATTTACGGTGTAGCCGTGCGGACTCGGAGTGAATACACTGTCTTTTGCGGATACGTAGGAGTGCTCAAGGGGAAGCCAGCCAGTAGGAGAGCCTGTATGAAATCCGTGCGGAGTGCCGGAGTATACAGCAGCGAATCCTGGCAATAACCTAGTGTACCCAGAGTGAATCCTTTACGTGCAAGAGAGACGTATTGCACTCGGAAAGCCGAAGCGCCTTCGTAAATATCGAATCGCACAGCCAAGTGTGCCCATAGGAGGCGAGTCCTTGCGGATAGCAGGAGTACCTCAGGCAATATAAATAAAATTGTGAACAATACATCAACATAAGCACAACGAAGTACAAAATATACCAGCTCGAACATAAAACCATAAAAGACTTATTATTATCGCCAGGTGCCTACAAATACAAATATTGTTGGCACGAACACACAGTCGACTGAAACTCAGCCCGACTTGAACTCGGAATAACCGAAGGTTCGTTACAAGTTTTACTTCACTTCTCTGTTGTGTGTGGCTTTGGAAAGAACGTCTTTAAGACGAGACTATCATTGTAACTTTTATATTCATATTCATTCTCTATAAACTGAAGACAAAATAAACAATAACTTTCAACAGGTTATGGGACCAGATTCTAGAAATTCTGGTCATAAGTTATTGAGTGAATTGATTATAAAAAGTGAAGACCCAAAGGTCAAGGGTGTAAAAAGTCAAGGACAAGTATTTAATTTGGTGCTATTGTTGTGAAATAGTGGTAGGCGGCAAGCTAAAAGTTATACATCGCTTTGTGCAAAATAACGTTTTAGTAGCGTCGTGTAACATGTAGGGTACAGAAATTAAATACAAAAACTACAAGAACAGAGAAGGAGAAAAAGAGACAAGAAAATAATTCTGTATTAAGCAGTGAAAAAAGGTTGTGTGGCAACAGAAATTCGGCTCCACATGTACACAGAATTGTATGGTACAGTTAGGTACACTGAAAACAATTTGTCCTCGAATTATTTAAATGAATTTTTATCACAATTTGGGCTGTGAGTTGAACCATAGCCGGGTATTTAGTCCCAACTTAAATTTGTTCCACCGGATAAAAATTAATTTAAATAAGAACACAATATAAACGGAAATGGCCAATATGAGTTTAAATATATAAAAATTGGACGAAAACAATTTTAGCACATTGGGAAGTCATAATGAAAGTGTTTTGGTACAACATGATTGGTGGCCAATAGTGTGTGGAAAAGTGACTTTAGGTGAAAAGGCCAGTATTGAGCAGCGTGCTAGTTTTGAGGCAAAAGACCAAAAGGCATTGCCTTCAATATTACTTTGTGTAAAGCTGACGGAGTTAAACAATATTAAAAATTGTGTTTCGCCGCTGCAGGCATGGCAAAAACTAAAAGAAATCCACAAGCCAAATGGGCCAGCTAGATTAGTGCTTCTAATAAAACAAATGCTGTCCATTCGAATGTCAGAGGATATGAGTGTAAAAGAATATTTACACAAGTTTCAAGTCCTAGAAGAAGGTTTAGCTGAAGTTAATATAGCTGTTCCTGAGGAAATAAAAACGGTTGTTTTGCTTAAAGGACACGTGATAGGTAGACAAGAAGCAAGTGCTAAGCAGCCAAAATAGGACATATGAAAAGAAAAACTTCAAGAAAGGAATGAAGTGCTATAACTGTGGAAAAGAATGGCATTTAAAGTAGAATGTCGTGCTAACAAGAAACAGCAAGACGAAAATAAGCCTGAAAAGAGTCTGCGTACTATGGTGTGCATAGACGAAAGTATGAAGTCCGAAAATTCAAAAACAGTTGAATTTAGCAGAATCGGGGTGTACACCAAATGTCTGGTGCATAGATAGCGGTGCTACGGCACATCTATGCTGTGACAAACAGCTTTTCACAACATATTGTGAAGAAAAACAGAAGATTTGGTTAGCAGGCGATAAATTCATTATAGCTGAAGGCCGTGGTAATGTCAAAGTAAAGTTTGACTGCGGCTGGGTGCTGTTGAATGAATATAATGTTCCAAGCTTGAAGAACAATTTTATATCTGTGGGCAAAGTCATTAAACAGGGTAAAACTGTTGCTTTTAAGAAGAAAAATGCATCGACTTGTGATGGCAAAGATTTAATTCTTAAAGCTAAGCTGGTTAACGGATTGTTTATGGCAAAAGACATCCAAAAAAAAATTCATGAGTATTTTTAAGACGGATTCAGAAGCATTTAAATGGCACGATAGATTCGGGCATGTGAATTTTGATTCATTAAAAGAAATGGCAAATAAAGATATGGTAAAAGGGCTAAATAACACACAGAAACCAAGCCAAATATGTATCACATGTGCAAAAAGCAAAATATGTGTACAACCGTTCCCAAAAGAATCTGAAAATAGAGCAAAGAATGAATGTGATTCATAGTGATGTTTGTGGTCCGATGCCGAAGAAATCTTTAGGAGGTAGCCAGTATTTTGTCACATTCATAAACGACTTCTCTAGGTATTGTAACGAACCTTCGTTTGATACGAGTTCCAGCCGGGCTGAGTTTCAGTCTGTGTGTTCGTGCCTACAATATTTATATTTGTAGGCACCTGGCGATAATAATAAGTCTTTTATGGTTTTAAGCTTAAGCGATATATTTTGCACTTTGTGGTGCTTATGATCATGTAATTTCACAATTTTTGTATCGTGCCTGAGGTACTCCTGCTATCCGCAAGGACTCGCTTCCTATGGGCACACTTGGCTGTGGGATTCGCTGTCTTCGAAGGCACTCCGGCCTTCCGAGTGTGATACGTCTGTCTTGCGCGTAAAGGATTCGCTCTGGGTTCGCTAGGCTAGTATTCCATAGTGGCTCTCCTACTGGCTGGCTTCGCTTCGAGCACACCTACGCATTCGCAAACGACAGTGTACTCACTCTGAGTCCGCACGGCTACCCTGTAACTAGCACTCACACACCAAGATTTGCTAAAAGCTGCCTATTCTGGGAATTCTGTCCACCAATGTCCTGCCTTGATGGCGGTAGTTGCTGAAGGGACTCTTGGGCGTGATGTCCTGTATGATCCTTTCAGGTCTCTCGATGTCCTTGGGTGTCCTTTGATGTCCTTCGTTGGTCGCTTTTCTCCTTGGCACTTTGCGTTTGCTTGCACTCTCACGTATATTGTTCACTTGCACTCGTATATTCTTAATCTCCTCGCCGTCAGCTGCCTCTCCCTTTTATATGCCAGCGGCAGGCCCTGTTTCGTGCTGGACCGGGCCCTGCTTATGGTGTTCGTGTCCTCTTAACGGTGCCGTCGCGTGATGTTCTCGAACATTCCATTCGCCGAAGCCCCGTTATCTTGGCGGCTTCGTTTGTCTGGCGTATGCGCGGCTGTATCGGCTATCGCTGCGAAGACGCGAACGGTACTTCGGCTAACGGTTCGTTGTTCGCCTGTGTGTGCGACAGAGAGCCACTCCTGTGTGTGCGACAGAGAGCCACTCCTGTGTGTCTATGTCGTTACGGTGTTAATATCAACCGTTAAAGAGCTTGATGTGAATGGCATTACTGCGTCTGCTGTTAACCGCACTTAGTGTTGTTAAACGTGATCCAGCGATCCTCTGTTGTTATGATCAGCTGTTTTGCGTCACCACGTTTGTGTAAAAGGTAAGCCTGGTTCCATATTATTCACTCCGTGTGAAAAATATTACCCCTTTTTCTCTTTTCTATTTTTCAGCTTCTCCGCCAAGCTTCTTTCACCCCGCAGTGAGTACATGAAGTATCTTCCTTTTCAATTTTTTAATCTATTCTCTTTCTTTTTCCCTCCTTCCCCTTCCTCTCCTTACACGGCGGCCCGTGCGTGATCCGCGCTGTTCGGCCCTGAGGGGCTCTCGTCCGTTGGAGGTGCTCCACCACCTCCCTAGGCCACTCGTCCTCCTCTATCTCCTTCCATGTCCTTGTCGGTCCGTCTTCTGGCCACGACGTCTGCCGCTGTAATTTGGGCCGCTTTGGTCCCGGGGCCGTCGGTTCCGACTACTGCCGTTGTAGTGTCGGACGGCTTAACGGTGGCAGCTGGATCGGCCTCCACTCGTCTTGCGTCGGCTGCTGCTGAAGCTGCGTCGGCTGCTGTTGCTGCCGCTACTGCGTCGCTTGATGCTGCTGCTGCTGGTGCGTCGGCTGCTGCTGCTGCTGCGTCGGCTGCTGCTGAAGCTACGTCGGCTGCTCCTCCAGCGAGAAACCTGGTGGCCATTTTTCGACCGCCTCTCGCCAACATACCTCCACTTGTAGCTCGTGGCACAGAAAGCCATCACGCACGCTCGACCTTTGTAGCCACGCCACCGTCGGTGGCTCCGGTTCCGCCTCCTCTTCTGAGTCCGACGAGATGACGATCACGTCGGACTCTTCTGCCGCCTCCGCTGCTCCCTGTTCCTCCTCGTCCTCGGTGTCGCTGATGACGATGGTTTCGTCGCTGTCCGCCGCTTCGGTACGATAGGGCGTGGGAGGCCGTGCCGGCTCCCACGTGGACAGCGGCGAGTATCTGCCGTTTTTCATGCAGGGTCCGTCCGCTTCCCAATCTGGCACGTATGGCATGGCTGCCGGTGCCCCTATCTCGTCCTCGGATCCTTTGTCTGTCGCACTGTCCGGCATATATGGCGAGGCTGGCGTCGCCCATCCTTCGTCATCAGACTGCGGCGTCGCCCATCCCTCGAGGGTCTCGTTGCCCCCGCTGCTCACTTGCAGCTTGCATGTGCCCAGGATCCCGGTGATGGCGTTGTTTCCTCCATGTCCATGCCGTCACGTAGGCCGGGTGCCGCCTCAGCCTCCTCACCGTTTTCCTTGTGTGGAACGGGAGGCGCACGGGTGGTCGACGTACAGCGTGCCGATGTGCCCAAAGTTTCGACGCCGGTTTGGTTACCCGCCCTTCGCCTCGTCCACCTGCAGCTCCAGCAAAATCGCTGGCCAACAAACGAGGATCGGCCGGGTGAACCTTACCGACGCCGTAGTTCGGGGCGCCGGCTGCTGCTTGTTGTTCTGATGCTTTCTCTGCCTTGTTGAAGACCATCTCTTTGTTGAATAGGCCGAGCTCGTGGCAGCGGCCCCTTTTTATACCCTTCGGCCGAGAGTGTTGGCGTAGGTGGCGTCTAGCAGTTCCTTCGCGTTCTCCCTTTTTCGGTCGCACTCTTCTGGCAGCCTCGCCTTATTGCTGAATCCGCTATTGCTAAGCGCGCCGATTTTGTCGGCTTCCTTTTATCCCTTGCCTTTTGTTGTTGCCCTTTCGGCTATTGCCTACTGTATGCAATTGTACGCGTATAGGTGCGTGAATTTGTTGTTGCCCGTATGTCTATTGCCTACTGCATGCGATTGTTCACTATTTGATTCGATAAAATCTTCATATTTGGTAGTTTTCAACTATTCTTTTGTTTTGTAGGTCTGAAATTTGTCAGCGTCCATAGTAACGACAAAACCTTGGCTAAGAATTTTACGTCCTGTTAGTACAGCATGTTTCAAAAACTTGTCCATAATAACATTAGATTAGAGCACAAAAACAGAGGTAGTGGAAGAGTTCAGGCGAATCAAGGAGAGAAAAGCACCTGGACACGATCTGATGGATGGGTAAGTTCTTCGAGCGCTACCAGAATCGACAGTGGACTACTTTGTAGTCCTGTGCAACGCCATGTTTCGCATCCGGCATTTCCAGCTTGCTGAAAACGTGCTGTGATTGTGATGGTTCCAAAGCCTGGTAAACCCTTGGGCGAAATTGGTTCGTAGAGGCCAATTAGTCTGTTGCCAGTACTCTCCAAAGTGTTTGAAAGAATACTACTTAGACGAGTACTGACACACCTGGGACGCCGGGAGGCCATTCCTAAACACCAGTTTGGACTTAGGAGGAAACACGTCGTACATTACATCCTGGGCGCCTTCGAAAACAAGCAGTATTGATCTGCCGTCTTTCTCGACGTCCAGCAGGCCTTCGACCGAGTCTGCCATTTGGGACTACTGCAAAAGATAAGAACAGCCCTCCCAGGCCCATTTTTCATGCTGCTGGCTTGTTATCTAAGCGGAAGGAGTTTCCAAGTATCTAAGGGCCAGGCACTGTCGACTGCTAGACCAGTCAGAGCTGGAGTACCGCAAGGCAGTGTTCTCGGGCCAACGCTATACACACTGTTCACGTCAGATATGCCAACGGTCTCCTCAGAGACTGGATTACTGATTGCGACCTACGCAGATGACACAGCTATCATCTCGCGCGACTGCTGCCCTCAAATACCATCCGCATCTCTTCAGTCATATCTGCTGTCCTTTGCAAATTGGGCCAAAAGATGGTGCATCACCATCAACGCACAAAAATCGATGCATACGACTTTTGCCTTAAGAAGAGGAGACTGTCCTGAGGTGACAATGGGCTCTCCAATACCTAGCGCCTTGAAGGTCAAATATCTTGGCGTCACCCTTGACAGAAGACTGACTTTCAAGGCGCACATAAACAAGATGCTTGCAAACTGCAAGTTTAAACTCAAGGGCCCCAAGCAAGCTATCACTCAGCAGCAAAGTGGCCATATACAAAGCTATAATAGTCCCAACTTTTAGCTATGTGATCCCTCTGTGGGGCTCAGCTGCGCAGAGCCACATTAAAAAAGCGCAAACCATGCAGAAGAGAGAGAGCTCTGAGGAGAATAACTGGAGCAGACTGGTTTGTGTGGAACTCAGTACTGCACCGAGATCTTGAAATACCCACAGTGGCTGAACTTATTGGACGACATAGCTCCAGATACGCGGAAAGGCTGACAATGCACCCAAATCAGCTCGCAGCTAAATTGGCTACAAATAATTGCATTAGAAGACTAAAAAGGCTTCACCCCCTGGATCGCAGGAGAGTCCATATGTTAATAGTGTTTTAGAATATAATCGTAGTATAAGTTGTATATACCGGCGCTCAGCCCCAATTATTAGTTAAGGTTTAGACATAAATGCGCCTAAGAGTTTAAGACAAAACGCAGCAATAAAATGAAATTAATAAAAATAAAAAAAAAAATAAATAAAAAAAAAAAAAATGTATAAAATAAAAGCATTCAACGCAGAAAATTGCATTCAAATCCATTAAGTAATAGAGAAGTTATGAAAGAAAACATTTTGTCAATTGACAAAAGATCGCGGCAGCAGCCCGTACGTGTGCATACATACATTCAAATCTACTGAGCTGTAATCGGCGCGCGTGCTTCTGTGTGCATGGTATGTATATGTGTCATGTGTATACAAATGTGTGCATGTGTATATGTGTACATGTGTATATGTGTGCATGTGTATATGCGTGCCTGTGTGTATATGCGCGCAGAGATAAATATGTAAAGATAAAAGATGTAAGCTAGGTTGTTTAAAACATCAGATCGGACTTGGTTCAGGGGATCTCGTTGTAGGGCAGACCCGACTAAAGCTTTCTTACTTGATTTCTAGGAGTGCTTGATACAAATATATGTTTAAAGTTTCAAGTCTCTGGCTTTAACAGCCTTCAAAATATTGGAGGATTTATGTTAAGCACTCACTATATAGACTTTTCCGATTTGCCACGCCCCAAGTAGGTGTAGATACATAACTTTTTAATCAATCTGAAGGGGACGCCAAAAGAATATTAGTTTCAAAATTTGGATGCTTTTCTTTTGGATGGGGCTGCGATTCATGAGTATATATTCCCAATTTGAAGTCTGAGGCTTCAATAGCGCCGAAGTTATCCCACTAAAACATTTCTTAAAAACTATGGGAGCTATAGGATATAGTCGGATCCCGATGATTCCGAGATATTCAATGCCTGCAGCACATTCCAGCCTATGTGCAAAATTTCAGTTCTGTAGCTCTTATAGTCTCGGAGGAGATTGCGTTGATCCAGACAGACAGACGAACAGACGGACAGCTCGTCTTGCAGATCAAGAATAATATTTTATATGGTCGGAGATGCTTCCGTCTCTACGTTGCAAACTTTATGCAAAGCGTGTGGACCAGGTTCGAATCAAGAAGTGGACGCACTGCTGCCGCGTACTTTTGCCAATTGACAAAATGATTTTTTTATAACTGCTGTGTAACTTAACGGATTTTGATAACATTTTCAGCATAAATCCTTATATTTTATTAAAAAATTAAAAAAAATGTAAATGTGGCTTTATTTGCAACTGAACTTATATAAAATAGATTTTGGGAAATGTGGAGCCAGTATCCAAAATATATAAAAACCAAAATAGTATTTTATTTTAAAAAAGCTATATGTCAAATTTTATGACTGTAGCTAAATTGATGTAAAAGACATGCTCAAAAAAGGAATCTCAATAATCTCGCATTCAAACATACGGAAAGACTGACGGACGGTCTACATATTTATTGAGCCTACACACCTTTAACAGGAACAGAGTCTGACGCAGTCGGTGGCGCCCGACTGCAACGTTCTTACTTGTTCATAATTGGTCTAGCTATTATAAAACAAAACCGAAATTCTATTTTATTCTAAAAATGTTAAATGTAAAATTTGATAACTGTAGCTAAATTGATGTAAAAGATTTGCTCAAAAACGGAAACTCTCTAATCTCGCTTTCAAACATACGGACAGACGGACGGATGGTCTACATATTAATTGAGCATACACTAACAGGATCAGAGTATCACTCAGTCGGTTGCACCCGACTGCAACGTTTTTACTTGTTTTGTTAATATTAATGTTTTATTCATTTTTCTAAGGACGTATTGACTGTTGTCTTGTGAACTCTGGTCTTTGTCTTTGAAAAGGCAATGCATACATCTCTCCTATAATCGTCAATTGTGTAACCGTTCTTCCTGAAGCTTTCTGTTAAGTATTTAAATAATGATAAGTATTATGGTAAATTAAATTTTGAAAATTGTTTCTTACCAAAAATAGCTAAGGGATTTTTAATATATGAGCAAAGACCTATTTTAACAATTAAGAACTCTCTAGTCGGGGCTGCCCGACTGCGAGATCCCCTGAACCTTTGTTCGAGTTTGTATTTTTACATACATACTTGCTTCCAAGCCACCATCTCTAACCATAACTCCACACTCTTTACATTATTGTTAGTAACAAAGACGCCGCTAAAGTAGCGGGGGCGAGAAATATAATTAAACTGATATTGCGATTTAACAAAGAAAATTCAAAGAAAAATGCACACAGTGTGCACTGCACACGTATTGGCGCTCGCTGCCGCGTGTTTGTGCCGATTGACAAAATGTTTTCTTTAACAACTTCTATGTTACTAAACGGCTTTATTTATAATACTTACAGCAGTGAATTCTTTTATTTTACTGAAAAAAGGCTTGACTTAAAAAATTTAAAAGAATTAAATTGTGGCTTTAATATATTTTATTTTTTAAAGTGATTTGAAAATATTTGACCCGGTATCGAAAATATAAAAAAAAATAGAAAATGTATTTTTCTTACAAGCAGCCAAATGCAACATTTGGCATGTAGATAAAAATTTTAGATTTTAAATTTTAGATTTTAACATGTAGATAAAAAGATGAAAAAGATATGCTTAAAAAACTGCATCGATATCAGTCAAACAGGAAAACTTATCGAATATCTTAAACAAACCCGATGTGCGCGCTGTATACATGGACCTTCGTGCCAAATTTCAAGTCTAAGACGCGTTCATACATACGGATAGACAGATAGACGGGCGGACAGACGGACAGGGATAAATCGACTCAGCACATCGCCCTGATCAAGAATATACAGACATGCTCAAAAGTATTAGAGCAACTTACTTTTTTCTCATTTTGTACTTTAGCGCCTTTTGTTGTTGTTGTTAGTCTAATGCGCAAAAGATGCACACCGTTAGAAAGTTTGGTCTGTCTAGAAGCATATGAAAGAAGAATTGAAAAATATAACGGAACATACGACAAAACCAAAGCATTTGTTCTTTTATTGGCGTATCATTATACTTTGCTGGTGTCTCGTAATTAAAATGGTTAAAACTAAAGAACTTTCAGTTGAGGTTCGATCTGAGATCGTAACAAAATTCAAGGGTGGAACTTGCGCTTCGGCCTTGGCACATATTTATAATATTTCACGTAATACTGTGTACTTTTTGAACAAAAAATAGGAAGGACAGGGAAATTTAGAGACTTTTTCTGATTTTCTACGCCCCCAGCAATTGGATATATATCATTTTTGAGCAATCTATTAAGCAGGGCAACAGTAACCTATATATCAAATTTTAAAGCTGTACCTATAAGACTTTGGAAGATATAGTTTTCTGCGATTTTGAACGCCAAGAGGCAGATATATAAATTTTTTCATAATTTTGTCGAAACGGTTAAGCCTAACGTCTGTGTCAATTTTTGGAACTCTAGGTGTAAAATTGTAGAAGATATAGTTTTTTCCGATTTGCCACGCCCCTAATGGGCGTAGATATATATTCTTTATCTTTTTTCTAGGGGTGGTTGATACAAATATATGTTTTAAGTTTCAAGTCTCTGGCTTTAACAGCATCTAAAATATTGGAGGATTTATGCTAAGCACTATATAGACTTTTCCGATTTGCCACGCCCCAAGTAGCCGTTGATATATAAATTTTTGATCAATCTGAAGGGGAGGTCAAAAGTATATTAAGTTTTAAATTTGGATGCTCTAGCATCAAAACTGTAGAAGATATAGTTTTAGCCGATTTGCCACGCCCCAAAATATATATTCCAAATTTCAAGTCTCTGATTTTAATTGACCCGAAGTTATCCCACTAAAACATTTCTTAAAACCGATTTGTCCTATGGGAGCTATAGGATATAGTCATCCGATCCGGATGATTCCGACATATACAATGCCTGCAGCACATTCCATCCTATGTGCAATTTCAGTTCTGTAGCTTCAATAGTCTCGGAGGAGATTGCGTTGATCCAGACAGACAGACGAACAGACGGACATGGCTATATCAACTCAGCTCGTCTTGCTGATCAAGAATATATATACTTTATATGGTCGGAGATGCTTCCTTCTCTGCAAACTCCTGACCAAAATTAAGATACCCTTTTTGCAAGGGTATAAAAATCAACTTAACGTTTTGCCCAAATAATTTTGACATGCATAAAATGTGCTCAATTAATTTTGAAAACATGTTCCGTTATATTTTTCAATTTTTCTTTCATATGCTTCTAGTCCCTACGTAACACAAATTATTTATTGTCAAATCGACAGATTGTAATTAAGCACAAAAACAAAAAAAAAACAAGTAAGAACGTTGCAGTCGGGCGCCACCGACTGCGTCAGACTCTGTTCCTGTTAAAGGTGTGTAGGCTCAATAAATATGTAGACCGTCCGTCCGTCTTTCCGTATGTTTGAATGCGAGATTATCGAGATTCCTTTTTTGAGCATGTCTTTTACGTCAATTTAGCTACAGTCATCAAATTTTACATATAGCTTTTTTAAAATAAAATACTATTTTGGTTTTTATATATTTTGGATACTGGCTCCACATTTCACAAAATCAATTTAATATAAGTTCAGTTGCAAATAAAGCCACATTTACATTTTTTTTAATTTTTTAGGTAAAACCGTATTTTTAATAAAATATAAGAATTTATGCAGAAAGTTTTATCAAAATCCATTAAGTAACATAGAAGTTATAAAAAAATAAAAAAAAACATTTTATTAAATGATAATATCACGCGGCAGCGACGGGAATCGAACCTGGGTCACGCGCTTCGCATGCCACCGACTCTACCCACTACACCACGGCGTCTGTTTCACAACTATGCGCCAAATTGAGTTTGGAAGTGTTTTGATTTGGTTAAACAGACTTGCGTTGTGGTAGCGAAGACCCTGCTTCAATCCCCAGTTAGGTCAACTAGAATTTGTTTTACGGAGGCTTACATTATGATTATTATTATTTTTTTTTTTCGTAAATTTTAATTTCATGAACAGTAACCCACATGTCAAATTTGGATGCTCTACGTCTAAGACTGTAGGAGATACAGTTTTACCCTATTTGCCACGCCCCAAATGGGCGTAGTTATATATAACATATATTTTTGGGTAGAGGTAGGATACTAGTATATATATTCCAAGTCCCAACTCTTTGACCGAAATATTGCCGAAATTATCACGGTTTTAGTAAAAGATATAGTAATTCCCGATTTGCCACGCCCCCAGAAGACGTGGATACATAACTTTTGACTTATCTTAAGAGAAGGTCAACAGTATCTCACATGCAAAATTTGGACGCTCTAGCTCCAAAAGTGTAGGAGATACAGTTTTATCCGATTTGCCACGCCCTTAATGGGCGTAAATATCTATAATATATATTTTTGATTCCGAGTGATCTACTTGCACATGTATTCCAAATTTCAAGTCTCTAGCTCTTAATACGCTGAAAATATTATAAGATTTATACGAATCGCTATATATATATTCCCGATTTGGTACGCCCCCAGGGGGCGTGGGTATATAACTTTTTGATCTAACTTAAGGGAAGGTCAACAGTAACCCACATGCCAAATTTGGATGCTCTAGCTTCAAAACTGTAGAAGATATAGTTTTATCCAATTTGCCACGCCCACAATGGGCGTAGATATATAATCTATATCTTAAAACGTCCGCGTGGTGTACACGAATATATATTCTAAATCCCATGTCTTAGACTGCAATATTGACTAAAATAACAGCGTTTTAGTCTTAATAGATATAGCATTTCCCGATTTGCCACGCCCCCTGTGGGCGTATCGGAAAAATACTCAAACTTGATCTGACGCGGATACACACGAGTATATCGTACAGACGGACAGACGGACAGTTGGACAGGCGGACAGACGGACAGACAGCAAGACGGACATTGCACAAATCCAATAGACTCTTTAGACTCTGTTCCCAAAGGGAACAAGTAAGAACGTTGCAGTCGGGCGGGACCGACTGCGTTAGACTCTGTTCCTGTTAAAGGTGTGTAGGCTCAATAAATATGTACACCGTCCGTCCGTCTTTCCGTATGTTTGAATGCGAGATTATTGAGATTCCTTTTTTGAGCATGTCTTTTACATCAATTTAGCTACAGTCATACAATTTTGCTTTTTTAAAATAAAATACTATTTTGGTTTTTATTATATATTTTGGATACTGGCTCCACATTTCACAAAATCAATTTTATAAAAGTTCAGTTGCAAATAAAGCCACATTTAAATTTTTTTTAATTTTTAAGGTAAAACCGTATTTTTAATAAAATATAAGGATTTATGCAGAAAGTTTTATCAAAATCCATTAAGTAACATAGAAGTTATATAAAAAAAAAAAACATTTTAATAAATGATAATATCACGCGGCAGCGATGGGAATAGAACCTGGGTCACGCGCCTCGCATGCCACCGACTCTACCCACAACACCACGGCGTCTCTTGTGCCAAATTGAGTTTGGTGTGTTGATTTGGTTAAACAGACTTGCCCCAGTTAGGTCAACTAGAATTTGTTTTAATAAATATAAGGATTTATGCTGAAAATTTTATCAAATCCATTAAATAACATAGAAGTTATAAAAAAAATAAAAAAAAAAATTTTATTAAATGATAATATCACGCGTCAGCGCTGGGAATCGAACCTAGGACTCGCGCTTCGCACGCCACCACTCTACCCACAACACCACGGCGTCTCTTGCGTTGCTATGTGCCAAACTGAGTTTGGAAGTGTTTTGATTTGGTTAAACAGACTTGCGTTGTGGTAGCGAAGACCCTGCTTCAATCCCCAGTTAGGTCAACTAGAATTTGTTTTACGGAGGCTTACATTATGATTATTATTATTTTTTTTTTTCGTAAATTTTAATTTCATGAACAGTAACCCACATGTCAAATTTGGATGCTCTACGTCTAAGACTGTAGGAGATACAGTTTTACCCTATTTGCCACGCCCCAAATGGGCGTAGCTATATATAACATACATTTTTGGGTAGAGGTAGGATACTAGTATATATATTCCAAGTCCCAACTCTCTGACGGAAATATTGCCGAAATTATCACGGTTTTAGTAAAAGATATAGTAATTCCCGATTTGCCACGCCCCCAGAAGACGTGGATACATAACTTTTGACTTATCTTAAGAGGAGGTCAACAGTATCCCACATGCAAAATTTGGACGCTCTAGCTCCAAAACTGTAGGAGATACAGTTTTATCCGATTTGCCACGCCCTTAATGGGCGTAAATATCTATAATATATATTTTTGATTCCGAGTGATCTACTTGCACATGTATTCCAAATTTCAAGTCTCTAGCTCTTAATACGCTCAAAATATTATAAGATTTATACAAATCGCTATATATATATTCCCGATTTGGTACGCCCCCAGGGGGCGTGGGTATATAACTTTTTGATGTAACTTAAGGGAAGGTCAACAGTAACCCACATGCCAAATTTGGATGCTCTAGCTTCAAAGCTGTAGAAGATATAGTTTTATCCGATTTGCCACGCCCACAATGGGCGTAGATATATAATCTATATCTTAAAACGTCCGCGTGGTGTACACGAATATATATTCTAAACCCCATTTCTTAGACTGCAATATTGACTAAAATAACAGCGTTTTAGTCTTAATAGATATAGCATTTCCCGATTTGCCACGCCCCCTGTGGGCGTATCGGAAAAATACTCAAACTTGATCTGACGCGGATACACACGAGTATATATTCCAAATTACAAGTCTCTAGCTTCTATAGTGTCCAAATGCTGCGCGTTCATACAGACAGACGGACAGACGGACAGACAGCAAGACGGACATTGCACAAATCCAATAGACTCTTTTTCCCTTTGGGAACAGAGTCTAAAAAGAGTCTATTGGATTTGTGCAATGTCCGTCTTGCTGTCTGTCCGTCTGTCCGTCTGTCCGTCTGTCTGTATGAACGCGCAGCATTTGGACACTATAGAAGCTAGAGACTTGTAATTTGGAATATATACTCGTGTGTATCCGCGTCAGATCAAGTTTGAGTATTTTTCCGATACGCCCACAGGGGGCGTGGCAAATCGGGAAATGCTATATCTATTAAGACTAAAACGCTGTTATTTTAGTCAATATTGCAGTCTAAGAAATGGGATTTAGAATATATATTCGTGTACACCACGCGGACGTTTTAAGATATAGATTATATATCTACGCCCATTGTGGGCGTGGCAAATCGGATAAAACTATATCTTCTACAGCTTTGAAGCTAGAGCATCCAAATTTGGCATGTGGGTTACTGTTGACCTTCCCTTAAGTTACATCAAAAAGTTATATACCCACGCCCCCTGGGGGCGTACCAAATCGGGAATATATATATAGCGATTTGTATAAATCTTATAATATTTTGAGCGTATTAAAAGCTAGAGACTTGAAATTTGGAATACATGTGCAAGTAGATCACTCGGAATCAAAAATATATATTATAGATATTTACGCCCATTAAGGGCGTGGCAAATCGGATAAAACTGTATCTCCTACAGTTTTGGAGCTAGAGCGTCCAAATTTTGCATGTGGGATACTGTTGATCTCCTCTTAAGATAAGTCAAAAGTTATGTATCCACGTCTTCTGGGGGCGTGGCAAATCGGGAATTACTATATCTTTTACTAAAACCGTGATAATTTCGGCAATATTTCCGTCAGAGAGTTGGGACTTGGAATATATATACTAGTATCCTACCTCTACCCAAAAATGTATGTTATATATAGCTACGCCCATTTGGGGCGTGGCAAATAGGGTAAAACTGTATCTCCTACAGTCTTAGACGTAGAGCATCCAAATTTGACATGTGGGTTACTGTTCATGAAATTAAAATTTACGAAAAAAAAAATAATAATAATCATAATGTAAGCCTCCGTAAAACAAATTCTAGTTGACCTAACTGGGGATTGAAGCAGGGTCTTCGCTACCACAACGCAAGTCTGTTTAACCAAATCAAAACACTTCCAAACTCAGTTTGGCACATAGTCGCACAAGAGACGCCGTGGTGTTGTGGGTAGAGTGGTGGCATGCGAAGCGCGAGTCCTAGGTTCGATTCCCAGCGCTGACGCGTGATATTATCATTTAATAAAATTTTTTTTTTTTATTTTTTTTATAACTTCTATGTTATTTAATGGATTTGATAAAATTTTCTGCATAAATCCTTATATTTATTAAAACAAATTCTAGTTGACCTAACTGGGGCAAGTCTGTTTAACCAAATCAACACACCAAACTCAATTTGGCACAAGAGACGCCGTGGTGTAGTGGGTAGAGTCGGTGGCATGCGAAGCGCGTGACCCAGGTTCTATTCCCATCGCTGCCGCGTGATATTATCATTTATTAAAATGTTTTTTTTTTTTTTATAACTTCTATGTTACTTAATGGATTTTGATAAAACTTTCTGCATAAATCCTTATATTTTATTAAAAATACGGTTTTACCTTAAAAATTAAAAAAAAATTTAAATGTGGCTTTATTTGCAACTGAACTTTTATAAAATTGATTTTGTGAAATGTGGAGCCAGTATCCAAAATATATAATAAAAACCAAAATAGTATTTTATTTTAAAAAAGCAAAATTGTATGACTGTAGCTAAATTGATGTAAAAGACATGCTCAAAAAAGGAATCTCAATAATCTCGCATTCAAACATACGGAAAGACGGACGGACGGTCTACATATTTATTGAGCCTACACACCTTTAACAGGAACAGAGTCTGACGCAGTCGGTGGCGCCCGACTGCAACGTTCTTACTTGTTTTCCCTTTGGGAACAGAGTCTAAAAAAAAAAAAAAAAAAAAAATATGCTTCTAGACAGACCAAACTTTCTAACGGTGTGCATCTTTTGCGCATCAGACTAACAAAAACAACAACAAAAGCCACTAAAGTGCAAAATGAGCAAAAAAAGTATGTTGCTCAAATACTTTTGAGCATATCTGTATATACTTCGTGGGGTCTGCCACGCCTCCTTCTGCCTTTTACATATTTGTGCAAAACCATTACACCCTGATTTCCCATTTTCAATTGGTTAGAGTATAAAAGCTTTAAAAACATACTTACTTCAAGCTCATCAAAAGTGATTTGCGGATTATTCTGTAAAGTTTTTTGTTAGGCCTTCCGGAGTGAGTATCGCTTTTATGACAGTAACCTTTTAAACACGAATAAATTGATGACTTAGTAAAAATTCTTATATGTGATATTTGCTTTATATACTTTTTGCATTTTGGCATATTGTTCCCAATTTCCAATTCCATTTCTGCAAAATATCTGGAACTGTTAAGAGGGAATTTAACACTTGCCCTCTTACATATTTTATTGACGATCGTCAGAGTGCTGCAGTCTTTTTGAAGATATATACATTTCCAGGGTATCTTTCAAACGATTTTTTGACATATGCTTTCTTAGTTGCTTAAGTCGCGAGTGTTAATGCTTTGCAACTAATTTTTTGGCGATCATTCCTTATCGCATTTCGAGATGGGTCGCAAAACAAATTGTATTGTGCGGAATTTCAGTGTATAGTATGTGTGCAATTTAAAGCGGCACTTAGAAACCACATAAATGAATATAATGAAGTGAAACATGCTCAAAGCAGTGACTATGCTCAATAGCTGTGAGCTGTAAGCTGGCCTTCCACATTTACCAGCTCAAGCAAGAGAGAGCCTACAGAGGAGTTATTAGAAATCTGCACCATACCACTCCACTCAATCACATCGTTGACGAACTTTAAAAGACTCAATAGTTGTGAGTCTAAAAATGATGACGAAGAAGAAAGTGTTGTGAATCTTGATGATGAAGAGTTGCTCAAAAACGTAAGAACACATTCGATCGGGTCAATAAAATGTGCAGCACACACCTTTCAGCTTGCTGTAAAAGATTTTTTACACCTCGAATCAGTTGAGCTTATTGACAAAGCCCGACAAATTTTGAAGCTATTAAGAACCCCAGCGTACAGGTAAGTTCATTAGCCTATTATTAAACATATTCAGACTGAGGAAAATTAATTATTTCATACAATCATTTAGGTATTTGATAACGAAGGATGCCTCAAAAGTTCAATGAAGTTAATTACAGCTGAGTGAAGCGACTTAAAAAGGCTTGTAAATACTTTGGAACCGGCATACCTTGCCACTGAAAAGCTGCAGAGAACTCAATTGTTCATGGGTGGCTTTTATAAGCTATGTCTGCAGCTTAAGCTTACTGTTGCAGCATCAAGTACTCTTGGCCCTCGCTTAACACGGACTCTTTTAGCACGAACTCGGTCTTACACGGTTACAAATTTGCTCCCATCCCCCTTTTAACACGCTCAAAACCTCTTTCTTACACGAATACAAAATATCGATATATATTTTTTTTTGCTGTCGATTAACGCGAAAGTGCTTTTGTGCTTGCGTCATACGCATGGGGTGCTTGTCGAAAAAGGGGAATACCACTTGAGCTGTGCAGACGCGTAAATAAAAAGTCAAAGATTTTGTGGTAAATAAAAAGGAGGTACAGCTTGATTAAATTAAAAAGTGAATACATAATTAAAATAAATAAATTTCAGCTTTTACAATGGCAGAAAAAAACAACAGAGCTACTTTAAAACGAAAAGTCATTTCTATAGAACAAAAAATACAAATTCTAAACCGCTTAGACAATGGACAAACTGCCACGGAAATTGCCAGAAGCCTTGATTTAAATGAGGCAACAGTTCGCACTATCAAAAAGAATGCAACTGAAATACGACGTGCAGCAAGCATTGGGTCATCCATATCTACAAAATTTACCAGTAGAGCCCGTGCACCAATTTTGGAAAAATGGAAAGAGCACTTAGCATTTGGATTGGCGATAGCTACGAAAAAAGATCCCTTTAAGCCAGCGGATCATTCAGGAAAAGGCACTCAGGATTTATGGACTGCTCGAGCAAAATGGAGAGCCCTTTTCCAGCATAGATTTCGTTGCCAGTAATGGATGGTTTGAGAAATTTAAAAAAAGGTTCTCCATTCATAGCCTCAAATTTAAGGGAGAAGCGGCATCGGCCGATGATGGAGCTGCTACCACATACCCAGAAGAGATTCAGGGGTTCATTAAAGAAGAGGGATTCCTGCCCGACCAGGTTTTCAATGCGGATGAAACTGGACTTTGCTGGAAAAAAATGCCAACTTTTTTATCAAAGAATGAAAAAGTAGCTCCCGGCTTTAAGGCACAAAAAGATCGTTTTACACTTTTGCTGTGTAGTAATGCTTGTTTATAAGTCTTTCAATCCCCGTGCGTTTAAAGGGATAGACAAGAGCAAATTGCCCGTTTACTGGAAAGCAAATTCCAAAGCTTGGGTAACTGCAGAATTATTTAAAGTCTGGTTCTTGAATTGCTTTGTACCTGAGGTTGAAAAATATTTAAGAAAAAAGAATTTACGCTTTAAAGCACTATTATTATTGGACAATGCCCCAGGACATCCAAAAGATTTAACCCATCCGAATGTCAAAATAAAATTTCTTCCACCTAATACAACATCGCTTCTGCAGCCAATGGATCAGGGTATAATTTACACGTTCAAGACATATTACATCAGATCTCTATACGCTGGATTTTGGATACAACTGAAACTGACTCCATCGATGTAACCAGTGCTTGGAAGAAATTTTCTATTAAAGATAGCCTTGAGTTGGTAAACTTATCTTTAAAAGAAATTAAGGTGTCAACATTAAATAGATGCTGGAGGAAATTATGGCCAGAGGTTGTTAAAAGCCATGAAATAGAAGTGCCAAAACATGGATTCCAGGATATATTGGACCTTGCTCACTTGATTGAAGGCGAAGGTTTCGACGACATGGCAAATGATGATTTGCAAGAGTTGTTTGAAGATGAAGAAATTAATGACGAATCATTGCTTGAGATTGCTGTGAATGAAGCAAACAATGCGAAATCAGATGACAGCAGCTCTGAAGAAACCGACCCGATTAGTTTAACGATAGAAAAACTCCAAGAAGTATTCGCATATGCTAGCAGCCTGGAATCGTGCTTCTTAAATTCAGATCCGGTCATCGAACGACGACTTAAGTTTAAGAGAGAGTTGGCAAAAATACTTTTGCCTTATAAGGAGTGCTATGAAGAAGCTTTAAAAGCCACCAAACAATCGAAAATGACTGATTTTTTTGATAAGGAGCCACCAAAAAAGAAAACATCTTGAAACATACTGGCTTTAACTATAAATGCCACCAAATGCATTTCAAATTTGATATGAACTGAAACATAAGATCTCTTTACTTTTTTAACATTTTTAAGTTTCCATAACATGTTTAACATGTTAATTAATTATATGAAGAACCTTTTTTTATTTAATAAGAACTTTTAATTTGGAAAATATGAATGTTATGTATTTATTAAAGGCATATACATAATAACTTTTGGTTAATTTTGAACAAATGTATGAAACCTTAATAAAAACAGACCAAACTTGAATAATAAAAAATTTTTTTTCTGCCAATTTTGAATTTTGAGAACGTAACCCCTTATTTTGTACTGAATCCATGTTTCGCTTAACACGATTTCGCTTAACACGAGGATTTCTAGGAACGTAACCCCCGTGTTAAGCGAGGGCCAAGTACTGTGGAAAGCCAAGCTTTGAGCCAGTGCAACCATGCATGGAAAGAGATCCTATTGAGATGCAATACCATAATTTGGAGCATTTATTTGGACCCACGGATACGAGTTTTACCGCAAACCCCAATTAGTGTCATGCATGCCAGGGCACAACTAAAGAAGCTTATCGTGCAGATTTTTCATTTAAAGGAACCCGTAAGTATTATTATTTTGGTCTTCATATAAAATATATTACAAATGAATATAAATATTTCAACGTAGGCCTGCTCAACGAACAAATAATCTTTTGGGGGAGATAGTGCATTATTTTCGCAAAGCTCAAACACTTGCTCGCTGTAAAATTAGTTTTTAATATTGATTTAGGTAGGTTCAGAAGATGAAACCGAACATAGCGAGTCCACAAGCATTATTAAGAGTGCATATGCACAGATCGACAGCAACGTAGCCTTGCTCAACGAACAAATAAACATCTTTTGGGGCAGATAGTGCATTATTTTCGCAAAGCTCAAACACTTGCTCGCTGTAAAATTAGTTTTTAATATTGATTTAGGTAGGTTCAGAAGATGAAACGGAACATAGAGAGTCTACAAGCATTATTTAGAGTGCATATGCACAGATCGACAGCTGTAGCCCAAAGCCAATTTGTTCGACCTGCAATGTAATGGAGTATTGGGAAGGCAAGCAATACGAATACCCCAATTTATTTGAGCTGAACAAAGTGCACTCCGATCCTTCAACACAAGTGAGTGTTGACAGATTGTTTTCGGCGCTCAAAATGATGCTAACCGATCAACGATGTAAAATCGCTGATGAATCATTGACAAATTGATTTTGGTTAAATTAAATATTGAATAAATAAAATATCCTTAAAAGACGTGTTTTAAAACAAGTAAGTACGTTGCAGTCGGGAGCCACCGACTGTGTGATACTCTGTTCCTGTTAAGGGAGTGTAGGCTCAATTAATATGTAGACCGTCCGTCCGTCTGTCCGTATGTTTGAGCTCGAGATTATCGAGATTACGTTTTTGAGCATGTCTTTTACATCAATTTAGCTACAGTCATCAAATTTTACATTTAGCTTTTTTAAAATAAAATACAGTTTCGTTTTTATACCCTGAACCCATTGAAAATGGGAAATCAGGGTATAATGGTTTTGCAAAAAGTATGTAACAGGCCACAGGAGGCGTGGCAGACCCCATAAAGTATATATATTCTTGATCAGGGCGACGAGCTGAGTCGATTTGGCCCTGTCCGTCTGTCCGTATGTATGAACGCGTCGATCTCAGAACCTATAAGAGCTAAATACTTGAAATTTTGCACGAAGGTCCATGTATACAGAGCGCTTATCGAGTTTTGTTTTAGATATTCGATAACTTTCCCTGTTTCACTGATATCGAGTAAAAACGTTATCAAGATTCAAGTTTTTTGAGCATATCTCATCATCTTTTTAGCTACAAGCACCACCAAATTTGTCATTTAACTGCTTGTAATACCGGTTTCACTATTTACAAAATTAATTTAAAAAAAAAATTGTTTAAGCCACAATTTATTTTTTTTTAATTTTTTAAGTAAACCCGTATTATTAGTAAAATTCAAGAATTTATTACTGAAAATTTTATTAAAATCCGTTTAGTAACATAGAAGTTATTAAACAAAACATTTTGTCAGTTGGCAAAAGCACGCTGCAGCGAGTGCCAATACGTGTGCAGTGCACCCTGAGCACACAGTCTATACGTGTGCACGCATTAAAATACGTGAATTCTTCTTTGAATTTAGTTTGTTAGTGTTTTTTAGTGGCCTCTTTGTCACTGAGAGCAATATGAAGAGTGTGGTGTAAAGTTAGAGATGGTGGCTTGCAAGCGAGGAGTCGCAGGTTCAATTTCCGCTGATGTCAACATTTTTTAATCAAAATCAAATTTTTGTTTTACTGCTGCATTCATATTTCTCTGTATGTATGTAAAAATCCAAACTCGAACATAGGTTCAGGGGATCTCGTAGTCGGCCAGTCGCGACTAGAGCTTTCTTACTGCATAGCAGCGTTTGAAAATGCTACGCTACTCCGTAGTATTTCGTTGTGCTCTCGCTATCGCTCTGACTGTTAACGAGAGCCGTAGCAGACCCAAGGCTCAACTACGAAAAATATATGCTCTGCTCTTCTCTCAGTTTTTGTCGCTTAATAATCTGTAGCAATAGCAATAGCACAAAACGAAATGAGTCGCTATACGTAGCCGTAGCAGTAGCCGAAAACCGATAGCGGGATGAGATCAGAGCAAATGAATTTGGTTTTTTCTACGGCTCTCATACGTGTTTGTTTTTGTTTTTTCTGCAATTCTGTGATCGTTTATTTTTCCGGTGCTTTGTAAAGAACTTTGGTTTCTCTAAAAATGATGTGATTTATTTTAAAAAATATTACATTATGCCTTTGAGCAAAATTACAAATATCATAATATTTTATTCAGTCACGATATTAACACTTATTTAACCAAAGTATGTATTAAGTAAATAAGATAAGGAACTTATGCGCATATAAACTTATGTATTAACTTTTGTTTCCAAATAAACTTAAATTGTCGATGGCACTATCTAAATGCTCGAATTAAGCTTGACAAGAAGTCTATTTTCCAAAGTTTCGTGACTTAACCGATTTCGGTTATCCGACAACACGAGTTTCATAGAAGAAAACGCTCGCTCTATTGTAACCTGCAAGTATAAGGAAAGTTAAGCAACTGTTTATTAATATTTTGTTTTTAATTAGAAAGTAATGCTTACTTGAGTTAGCGGTATAGCAAAACGTACTTTGCTTAGAGCATAAAGTTCTGGATCGCTTTCTATCATTCCAGACAATTAAAAAAATTAAATTTGCTTTCATAAAAGGTAATTTTAATGTTTCAATCTTTTCAAACACATCTGTTGATTCATTTGGAAGTACAATGCTTGCACTTAAAAAGCTATCCAATAAGTCGAAATTATTGTCTTTGGAGTTACCGGACTCCGTATCCATTGAGTAACTTAAATCTGTTCTATTGAGAATGGGCCCGTGAATTTGTATTTGTTCCCACAATTTCTTTAAAAAATTGAAAGCTTTTTCTTTTTGTGAACAGTCAATTACATTATGGAATCTGTGGTCCAAGTATAGGCAAGCGTCGAAACCCACGTTTGATACTAATGTTTCACTTCGTGCTTCCATACTTTCAATATGCTTTTTTCCCATAATACTGCGCCCGTGGTCTCTCTGCCGGCTCTATCGCCCCGTGGGTTCGCCTCATCGACCCCGTCTTGCTGGTCCCATTTGTGGTACTCCTTCAAATCGGCGCTGCAGTCGGACAATGCTTGGGGACACAAACTTAACCTCCGTCAAGGGTTCATCAAATTTTGTTGCTAACTTGGCGGCGAAGTTGTCCGCCGCCTTGGACAAATAGTGCGTCCGGACAAGGACTGCCGTTCCCACCGTTGGCCGCCAATCCCGTCTGCTCAGATCGTAATACCTCCGTTGGTCCTCCAATGCGCGCAAACTGTTTCTGTGTGCCAGCTCGAAGGTATCCCTCATCACCTGTCCCTTTTCTGGTCCCGCTAGCATCGGTCGGCCGGTCGGTACCCCGAAGCGGCCGAAGATGCGTTCTCGAAACATGCGCCGTAACGTGGACGCGGTTGCCCGTCTGAGTGGGGCCTACTCTACCCACATGGTACAGTGGTCGATGAAAACCAGCAACATTGTTTTTCCCTGTTTCGATCGGGGTAATGGTGGCACGAAGTCAGCCCACATTACTTGGAACGGCTCGTTGACTTGCACCCGACAAGCATCTTCCCTCCCAACCGTAGTTGGCTACCCTTGAATTTCTCACACCGGCGTACATAGCGACATCCCGGCAAAGAACCGGCCAGTGGAATCGCTGCATTACCCTTGTCGTGGTCTTTCGTACTCCCAGGTGTCGCGCAGCTGGCTGATCATGGCATTCCCGCAGCACCTTTTCTCGCACCTGATGTCATCGGCTTTACGATGTCGGCGAAGGACGGTGCGAAGCGTCAGTACCAAGCCGCGTGTCCTATGCACTGGCGGAGGTCCTGGCACGACGTCGAAGGTCGGAGATTTCTCACAACGTCTATCGTTTGGGGATCGGTGTGGATGCTTGCTTCGCTAATTGCGTGTCCCAGGTAGACCAGCTTCCTCTGGAAGAATTTGCATTTTTGCTTATTCAGGCGCAGGTTAACCTGCCTGAGTCGCCTGAACACCTTCTGCAGCTTTGCCATGTGGCTTTCAATCGTCTCTCCGATGACCACAATGTCGTCAGATAGGCGAATGCCCAGGGCTCCATATCGGGAGCGATGTTTCCATCCAACGCCCTCTGGAAAGTAGCCGGAGTCGAGTGTAGCCCGAAGGGGCTCTTCCATTGGAAGAGCCCCCTTCCGGGTACCGTGAACGCCGTGCACTCCCGACTCTCTGGTGCCATCGGGATTTGCCAATATCCATTCTTTAAATCTAATGTGGAAATAAAGCGGGCGTTGCGAAGCTTGTCCAGAATGTGTTGCATACATGGCAATGGCCAGGCGTCTGGGATGGAGTGCGCGTTCAGCTGCCGGTAGTCTACGCACATCCGCCATTGCCCCGTTTTCTTCCGAACGATGACAATGGGCGCGCTATGTGGACTTCTTGACGGCTCAATGCACCCCTGCTGGATCAGTTCATCGATGTAGGTGATCCGATGCCTCGTTATTGTACATGTCCCCCGGAGCTCTTCAAACTGACCTAGCTCGGTTGCCAAGAACTGCCGCATCTGAGGGTTTACTTGGCTATCCGTTTCGTCGTCTCTGTGTTCCGATAAACCGAGCGAGACGGTGTCGCCTCCACCAACTTCCTGCTCTGATGCTACGGGTCACCGATTGCCTTTGCTTGACTCCTCGTACCCGCCTGCAATATGCCCACCATTCTCCACCATCCCTTGCCATGGATTCGACGGCTCTCCCTAGTTCCAGAGTGATCGGGCCGAGCCGTATAGTAGCCCTGACAGCATTTAGGAAGTCCACTCCCACTTCCTGATTTGCCAACATGGAATAGGGCACCTTCTCCTGGCTGCAGTTCCGGCACTCGCTCCTCGGAAGTGTTAGTCGGGTAGTGGGTACTTCCACTCGTATGGGCTTGGGTGAGTTGGCAGTCTCGTGGGTAGCCCGGTTCCCAAGTACGCCTAACTTCGCGTCCTCCTTTTGGCCCGTGAGAAACGGGCTGCTTTGTCACGAATCTGGGTTGCCGCGCTCCCCATATTGAAGAGTCAATGCCTCCACCCGTGCCAGCGTCTTCGGGGGGTGATCGTCACGGCCTACAAATAGACTGAGCCTCCTGCGCAGCTCTTCCACTGAGCCACTCGCACCAATCCCAAACTCTTGTAAGACCGCCTCCAATTCCGCCTTGCGGCGATAGCTGATCTACCGTACTCCCGGCCAGTGTTGCCAGGTTTTGAGCACTCAAGTAAGCTAGATCTGCCATAAAAATATGCTAAAACAAGTAAGAAAGCTCTAGTCGGGTCTGCCCGACTACGAGATCCCCTGAACCAAATCCGAGCTGATGTTTTAAACAACCTAGCTTACATCTTTTATCTATACATATTACCCTCTACGCGCATATACACATGCACACATATACACAGGCAGGCAGGGCACAACCGGCTGACCGCAGACTGGGGTCAATGCATTGTGCATTGGGTTAGCGAAGACGCACACCAAGAAAGTGGAGAATACACTAAGTCCCAAAAGTATAGCATACTTCTGGGCTTATAATTAAATTGCAATTCTTAACGCAGCTAAGCAAGCGTGGAAGCCAGAATGGTGGATGAGCTTCAAGCCTTTGCACGTCGTTCTTCGTTGTTGAGATCACCTCAACAACAGCAAACTTCGACCCAGCACTGCGAGCAACAACAGTCTCCTACGGAAGACAAAAGCGAGCCAAAAACATTATTGGCCACGTTACTCCAGATGGGAGCGGCTCTTGAGGGCCTAACGGCCCTGTTCGGAGGCCAAAGGCATATTAATGCCTTAATAAGGGAGGAACTGGCTAGGCTGGTCAACCTGCAAGGCACGGCGGTGAGTTTCTGCAACAGAGACGCAAGAAACTGTTCAGTGCAGACAACGCCGTCGCTAACTTGCCATCTTAGAGCTGAGCCAATGGCGATACTTGCTGGCTCGAAGAAAACGGCTGAGTTAGCAAGCGGCAGTAACACTCCCAAGAGGTTGAGGGACTCTGCTCCAGAGCAGCGGAAGACTCCCTCGAAGAAACCGAGGCATCAGAAGCCAAGCATTGTGACTCAGCAAGAGCACAAAATACAGCGCGCGGTCCCTAAACTGGTCAACAGTTAAAGGTCGGAGGCAAGCCGCAAAACGTACCAGATCAGATGCGATCACCCTAACGGGAATGGACGGCTGCTCCTATGCAGACATGCTTAGAGTGGCCAAGACGGACCCAGCTCTAAAGCACCTAAGTGGCGATGTCCAAGGCATCAGAAAAACTGCAAAGGGCGATCTCCTACTACGCCTAAACAGAAAGTCGGAGCATAGCGCGGAAGTGCTGCAAGAAGCTGTAGGCAAGGCCCTGGGCAGCAGAGCAGTTGTGAAAACGTTTACTGAATCGGCCCAAGTGGAAATCCGGGATCTGGATGAGCTGGTGACAAAGTCGGAAGTCCTGGAGGCGGTCAAAACCACTTTAAAAGAGTCGTCCTTAAAAGACGACATAGTAAAGTTGCTTCGACCAGCTTTTGGTGGTCAACAGAGGTCCACTCTCACGCTTCCAGTGGCAAAAGCCAGGGAGTGAACCGAAGTAGGTAAAATTCGGATAGGATGGGTTGTATGCCGCATACGCGCTATCGATCAGCCGAAACGCTGTTTCAAATGCCAAGACTTTGGGCACATAGCGGCTAACTGCAAAAGCGGCGAGGACTTGAAAGGTGCTTGCTTCAAATGCGGAGAGACGGGACACATGGCAAGAACTTGTTCCAAGCCACCAAGGTGCGGCCTGTGCGCTCGGAAAGGTGAAAAAAACCAAGACCACGCGACAGGCAGCTTTAAATGCCCTTCGTACCGCGAGGCTGTCCGCAAAATGAAATGTTAAGATTTCTACAGCTAAATCTTAACCACTGCATAGCTGCTCAAGATCTCCTAGAGCAGACTGTTAGGGAAATGAGAATCGATGTTGCCGTACTCAGCGAGCCCCACCACTGTAAGACCAGTTGCCAAAGGACATGGTTTGCAGACAGGAGCGGTAAGGCGGCGCTGTGGATATGCGGAAACCCAACGACCTTACTATCAAACGTAAAGTCGTTTAACGGGTTCGTACGCGCCAGATACGGCAGCCTGTGGATTTATAGCTGTTACCTGGCCCCTAGGAAAGTTATCATTGCGGGTGACTTCAACGCCTGGGCAATAGAATGGGGCAGCCAAATGACCAATGCCAGAGGACGTACTAGAGAGCTTTGCTTCCTTGGAAGTGACGCTGTTGAATTCTGGGAATGAACATACCTTTAGTCGCGCGGGCTATGGGTCAATTATTGACCTAACTTTTGTCAGCTCATCGTTATTCAGCGAAGCAAAGTGGAAACTTTGCCACGCTTACACGGGTAGCGACCACTCGGCAATACTGTGCTGTGTGTCGCGAAGCTTACCGCGTAGATACTTTTAATCCAGTTGTTTTTTCAGAGGCTATCCAGTCTCTTGCCACTTCCGGCACCGTAGAGTATAGAGCCTGTCAAATGGTTTCACAAATAAAGAATGCGTGCAGTTTGAGCATGGCAAGGCGTAAGCAATACCGGCGTCACCAAGTACCCATGTATTGGTGGAATGAGCAAATTGCTGACATTCGACGCACCTGCATCCAAACTAGAAGACGATATCACCGTGCACGTGGAAGTCCTTCTTTTGCTGGAAAACAGTTGGAATACCGACTTGCAAGACGTCAGTTAAAGAGGGCCATACGAGCTAGCAAGCGTGATTACTTCTTGGAGCTGTGCGACTCAGCAGAAGTTGACCCCTGGGGCGCAGTTAAGGTATATCGTGGAAACACTTTTTCCACGCAGACTAAACTCCATCCAGGTGACAGATTCAATGCCACCCATCCGAAGACTATCCAGTCCGATTGATACAGTAACTGTAGACGAAGTCCTGAGTGTTGCCAGAAGCCTTAGGCCCAGCAAAGCGCCAGGCCCAGATGGCATCCCTAACTGCGCACTAAAGCTTGCTCTTTCCTTGCACCCAGGTGCATTTGCGGAGCTTTTCAACGAGTGCTTGAATCAGGAAACTTTCCCTGAGATCTGGAAAGTCCAGAATCTGATACTTCTTCCCAAGGCAGGTAAACCACCTGAAGAACCATCGTCCTATAGGCCAATCTGCCTTCTGGACAACATGGGAAAGGTGCTGGAGAAGTTGATCTGCTCCAGAATCGAAGCAGCTATTGCTAACGCAGGTGACTTGTCACCGAATCAATTCGGCTTCCGCAAGGCCAAGTTAACTACGGATGCGTTAACTAAAGTAGTTGGCCTCGCAACTTCTGCCATCCAAGGCTCGAGATGGAAGCATGGAACGAAGCAGTACTGCATCATAGCGACGTTGGACGTAAAAAACGCATTCAACTCAGCCAGCTGGGACAGGATATTGGATGCTCTATGTCAATTCCGCATCCCTGAGTACCTCCGTGAGCTGGTAATGAGTTACTTTAGGGGGAGAACAATAGTTTTCAACTCTATTGATGGCCCCCAAACTTATGAAGTGACAGCCAGAGTACCCCAAGGATCAGTGCTGGGACCTCTCCTATGGAATGCGATGTATGACGGAGTCCTGCGTCTACAACTACCCGCAGGCACTCACATCATTGGCTTTGCTGATGACGTAGCCGTCGTTACCATAGGAAAGGAACTCAGGGATACAGAGGACACATGCAGCAGCAGTATCAAATGCATACACGACTGGCTGATGAGAGCAGGAGTCGAATTAGCGGCGTACAAAACCGAGGCAGTGCTGGTCAGTAGCCGGAAGAAAGTGGAAACTGCCCATATTAAGATTGGCAACACCACTATTGCTACGAAAAGAGCAATAAAATATCTTGGAGTCATGCTAGACACAAGAATGACGTTCCGTGAACATCTGGAGTATATACATGAAAAAGCAGCTGGTTCCTGTAGAGCACTCTCAAGAATCATGCTGAACACACGATGAGTGTTACGAGGTCCATCATTCTCTACGCCGTACCAGTATGGTCAAAAGCGATGGCTACTCCAAGCTATAGCCGAGGTATAAGAGCCACCTACCGACTATGTGCTATTCGAGTCAGTTGCGCGTTCAGAACAGTCTCTGATGATGCAGCACTCGTTGTAGCTGGTATGCTCCCAATTGAAGAATTGGTCATCGAATCGGAAGAGCTGAATAGCGGCAACAACAGCGAGACCACACGCAACAACAACACTAGGAGCATGGAGAGAGCTACCAGCATTGCGCGATGGCAAACAAATGGGACACACGCTTATCCCGGAATTGGCGCCGTGGATAAATCGTAAGTATGGAGAAATAAACTTTTATCTTTCGCAGATTCTAACTGGACACGGATACTTCCGGAGTTACCTGCTCCGTTTCGGCCACGACAACACAGATGAATGTTCCTGGTGTGGCGAAGGAATTGTGGAAGACGCAAACCACATCGTCTTCGAGTGTGGACGTTTCTCCGAAGAGAGGCGACAACTGGAGGAAGCCGTGGGCCGATCCATCAGAAAAAACAATCTGGTGTCGATCATGCTTGAATCCGAGGAAGCGTGGAGCTCAACCAGTGCCTTCGCGGCGCTGATCATGACGGAGCTCCGAAGGATCGAGAGGGTCAGACGACGAGCTGAGTAGGACTCAGGTGGCGCATAGCGCCTGCGAAGCATTGCTTTGCGGCTTTACTTTACATTGTAAGAAATAAAAAAAAAACGAATACAAAAAAAAAAAAAAAAAAACATATACACAGGCACACATATACACATGCACACATATACCATGCACACAGAAGCACGTGCGCCGATTACTTCGTAGTTGATTTGAATGTATGTGTGCCTACGTGTAGAGCAAATGCTATCTTGCTGCCGCGTATTTTTGTCAATTGACTAAATGTTTTCTTTAATAACTTCTGTATTACTTAACAGGTTTAAATGCAATTTTCTGCATTGAATGCTATTATTTTATTGGCAATACGGTTTTTTCTAAAAAATTTTAAGAAATTAAATTTTGGCTTTGGTAATTTTTATACCCTTGCAAAAAGGGTATATTAATTTTGGTCAGGAGTTTGCAACGCAGAGAAGGAAGCATCTCCGACCATATAAAGTATATATATTCTTGATCAGCAAGACTAGCTGAGTTGATATAGCCATGGCTGTCTGTCCGTCTGTCTGGATCAACGCAATCTCCTTCGAGACTATAAGAGCTACAGAGCTGCAATTTGCACATAGGCTCCAATCTCGGAGTCATCCGGATCGGATGACTATATCCTATAGCTTCCATAGGACAGATCGGTTTTAACAAATGTTTTAGTGGGATAACTTCGACTTTATTAAAGTCAGAGACTTGAAATTTGGAATATATACTCCTGAGCTGCACCCCCATACAAAATTAGTTATATATCCAAGCCTACTTGGGGCGTGGCAAATCGGGAAAGTATATGTAGTGCTTAACATAAATATTCCAATATTTTGGATGCTGTTAAAGCCAGAGACTTGAAACTTAAAACATATATTTGTATCAACTACCCCTAGGAAAAAACATAAAGAATATATATCTACGTCCATTAGGGGCGTGGCAAATCGGAAAAAACTATTTCTTCTACAATTTTACACCTAGAGTTCCAAAAATTGACACTTGACCGTTTCGACAAAATTATGAAAAATCATATATATCCGCCTCTTGGGGGCGTGGCAAATTGGAGAAAAGTATATCTTCCAAAGTCTTATAGGTAGAGCTTCAAAATTTGATATATAGGTTACTGTTGCCCTGCTTAATAGATTGCCCAAAAATTATATATATCCAATTGTTGGGGGCGTGGCAAATCAGAAAAAACTGTATCTATATCCCTTACAATTGCAAGGGTATTACCAAACTTCGGCATGGCCGAAGATAGCCCATCCCTCTAGTTAGACTCTGTTCCCAAAGGGAAAAAGAGTATTGGATTTGTGCAATGTCCGTCTTGCTGTCTGTCCGTCTGTCTGTATGAACGTGCAGCATTTGGACACTATAGAAGCTAGAGACTTGTAATTTGGAATATATACTCGTGTGTATCCGCGTCAGATCAAGTTTGAGTAGTACGCCCACAGGGGGCGCGGCAAATCGGGAAAAGCTATATCTATTAAGACTAAAACGCTGTTATTTAGTCAATAATGCAGTCTAAGAAATGGGATTTAGAATATATATTCGTGTACACCACGCGGATGTTTTAAGATATAGATTATATATCTACGCCCATTGTGGGCGTGGCAAATCGGATAAAACTATATCTTCTACAGTTTTGAAGCTAGAGAATCAAAATTTGGCATGTGGGTTACTGTTGACCTTCCCTTATGTTAGATCAAAAAGTTATATACCCACGCTCCCTGGGGGCGTACCAAATCGGGAATATATATATAGCGATTTGTATAAATCTTATAATATTTTCAGCGTATTAAGAGCTAGAGACTTGAAATTTGGAAAACATGTGCAAGTATATCACTCGGAATCAAAAATATATATTATAGATATTTACGCCCATTAAGGGCGTGGCAAATCGGATAAAACTGTATCTTCTACAGTTTTGGAGCTAGAGCGTCCAAATTTTGCATGTGGGATACTGTTGACCTCCTCTTAAGATAAGTCAAAAGTTATGTATCCACATCTTCTGGGGGCGTGGCAAATCGGGAATTACTATATCTTTTACTAAAACCGTGATAATTTCGGTAATATTTTTGTTGAGTCAACGAGCTTTTTCGTTGGCTATGTATGTTATAATTTTAATTATAAGCCAGTTGTTGTATTATTTAATGCTTTATTGAGTTATATGTTAACACTGTGTGCAAGCGACCAAAGTGTCGTGCGATCAGCCAGATAACAACTTGCTGCTATTAAACACTGTATGCAAGCGACCAAATGCCGTGCGATCAGCCAAGAACAATAGAGCACTATAAACTTAATGAGCAAATGCGAGCAAGCGACCAAAGTGTCGTGCTGTCCGCCAAAGGTTATTAAAAGCAACTACAAACTATATATGCCAGCTTAACAATGCGGCTGCACGGAGAGTGCGAATTAGACCGAAAAGGGAGAGCATGAAGGGCAGCGATTATCTAAGAGAGAGCAGCAGCCACATGCACAGCTGCTCTTCCAATTGCGTTGCTCTCTTTAAGGTGACCGCTCGTCTGTGCTGCTGGTGCTGCGCCCAACATACTCCCCCCGTTGAAATCCTGACTTTCAACAGATTCCTCCGTTGGCAGCAGACACAGCTTGTTGATGGCACGTCTAGTCTCTCCAGTGGCCGTTTTCAGGACAGCCACTCGGGCGACGGCATCCTTTCCAGGGATGAGCTCCATTACTCTTGCCAATGGCCATTTAAGCGGAGGCAGATTCTCATCCTTAATGAGAACTACGTCGTTGATTGCCAATCCAGGTTGAGAAGTTCGCCATTTCGATCGCTGCTGAAGAAGAGTCAAGTACTCCCTTTTCCAGCGCGACCAGAAGACCTGCTGAAGATAGCTCACGCGTTGCCACCCATCCAGTCGGCTGAAGTTTAGCTTCGTTAGGTCAGGCTCACTAAAGGATGTAGGAGGGCCGCCATTCAAGAAATGAGCTGGGGTCAGTACGTCTAAGTCTGCTGGATTTTCTGAAATTGAAACTAAAGGCCTTGAATTAATAACAGCAGCGATGTGGCAAACCAGAGTGCGCAGCTCATCATATGCCAGGATGGAGGGTCCAACAGATCGGTAGAAGTGATGCTTGGCGGTTTTTACTGCTGCTTCCCATAATCCACCAAAGTGAGGGGACCGGGGAGGGATGAAGCGCCAGTCGATAGAGTCGACCAGACAGAAATTCATTACTGCACTTTGATGAGCATCTGACAGGAATAGCTGCTTTAGCTCCTGAAGCTCATTGCGGGCTCCAACGAAGTTTGTGGCATTGTCAGACCAAATCTGACTTGGCTTTCCTCGCGTACATATAAAACGCTTGAGAGCCAGCAAAAATGCAGCTGTAGTCAAGTCCTTGACTAGCTCCATCCAGACTGCCTTCGTAGCGAAGCAAACGAAAATGCAGATGTAGCATTTTACTGGAGCCTTACTTCGCACGTCAGTCCTGTACCAAAACGGTCCGCAAAAGTCTATTCCAGTGACTGTAAAAGCACGACAACCTTCAACGCGATCCTTAGGAAGATCCGCCATTATATGTTCCATTAGACGAGGCTTGGCGCGAAAGCATATCACGCATTTTTGGATAACATTGGCCACAGTTTTCCTTCCACCAATTGGCCAGTACTGGGACCGAATCAACGCTAGCACAGCTTGAGGACCAGCATGCAAGTTTCGTTGATGGAACTGCGTGATGATGGCACGCGTCACCGGATGATTCCGGGGCAAGATAATCGGATGTCGGCTATCAAAATCCAACGAAGAGTTTTTGAGACGACCGTCCACACGTAACAAACCATTTTTATCAATAAATGGCGACAGGGAGGCAAGGCAGCTAGTTGGATGCACCCTGCCCTTGCTTTGAAGCTCTTTGAAATCTTTCCAAAAATTAGTTCGCTGAATCACACGCATAAGTATTTGCGTGCCGTGTTGTGTGTTTGCAAGAGCAATACCAGGGCCACGGTTGCTACAGATGAACTTGGATACGTATGCGAATGTTCGCTGCAATCGAACAAAGGAGTTCGCATACTTGCAATCGAAAGAAATGTCATGGACGGGGCATTTCATGAGAAGAACAGTCTTCCGTCTCTCGGCTGCAGTCCTCTCTGGCACCACGGAAGCTGGCCATTCGGATTGTTCCTTGCATATGAAGTTAGGGCCACTGAACCAAAGTGCTGAAGCGTTCAACTCGGCGGGCAGTGCACCTCGAGAAAGCATGTCAGCGGGATTAAATGCAGTAGGTACGTAACGCCACTTCATTGCTGAGGTGAGCTCCTGTATAGCTGCGACTCGATTCGCAACAAATACATTAAACCGTCCAGGCTCATCACTTATCCATGATAGTGCAACGGTAGAATCACACCAGCAATAAAATTGGCCCTTAAACACGCCCATGTGATATACTTCGTCCATCAAGCGTGACAACAGGTCTGCTCCACATAACTCAAGTTTCGGTACCGTAAGCGTTTTTAGCGGAGACACTCGAGACTTTGAGCAAAGCAGTCTGCTGGTGCACTGCTGTCCCTTAGATACTATGTATATACAAGCCCCGTAAGCGTCGATGCTAGCGTCGCAAAACCCGTGGACCTCTAATTCTGCTTCCGGGAGTAAGACCAGCCGAGGAAAGGCGCTCCTATGACCGCTGCCAAAATTATTGCAAATGTCAAGCCATGTTGTGTGCAAAGTTGCAGGAAGACTCTCATCCCAATCGAGCTTATTTCTCCAAAGCTGCTGCAAGAAGATTTTTGCCTTAGTTATTACTGGGCCCACAAGTCCAAGGGGGTCGTAGAATCGAGCGATGGCCGATAACACCGATCGCCTGCAAGGCTTGGACTGCGAATGTAAGGCTAGGTAAGCGAAGAGCAGCTGATCAGATGCTGAATCCCATGCAAGACCGAGTGTCTTTGTGATGTCGCTGCCATCATTGAATTTTAGAAATGTCTCTTTATCTGCATCCGGCACGCCGTCAAGAACGCTTGGATGGCTTGAGCACCACTTCCGAAGTTTAAATTTCCCACGAGCCAAAATGTCCGACGTTTGCTGCATTACATTTCTTGCTTCTTCAATTGAGCTGCCTCCAGAAATTAAGTCGTCGACATAAAAATCACGACGCAATACATCAGCTCCAAGTGGATAAGCAGTTTGCTCATCATTGGCAAGCTGCTGCATAGCGCGCACAGACAAGAATGAAGCAGGCTTTGTTCCATAGGTTACAGTCTCAAGCTTAAATACCTCCAACTCAGCTTCGGGTGTATCCCTCCATAATATGCACTGCAGGTAGCTGTCAGCTTCTGATACCCTCACGCACCGATACATCTTGCAAATATCTCCAGTGAGTGCAACGGGATACGATCGAAAACGCAATAATATATGGATCATTTTAGGTTGAATAACAGGGCCTGCCATTAGGACATCATTCAACGAGTACCCAGTAGTGGTAGCCGCTGAGCCGTCAAAAACAACTCGAAGCTTCGTAGTTGTGCTGTCTTCCTTCATAACGCAATGATGTGGAAGAAAGTATCTACAGCGATGAAGCGACTCGGCTGGAACGCGTGACATGTGACCTAATTCGAGGTACTCCTTGATGAATTCCGAATACTGGATCCTTAGATGTGGCGAACGATTCAGCTTGCGCTCCAAATGACAAAATCTGCGCCGAGCCTGATGATACGACTCTCCCAGCAGTTGACAATTGGGTTTGACAGGCAAACGAACCGAGTATTGGCCAGTGGGTAGCCGATTGACGTTCTTTACAAAATGTGTCTCACAGTCCAACTCTTCCTTGTTAGTCTTTGAGAAGGACTCACTGCAACCCTCGACCTCCCAGAGACGCCGAACGAGATGATCAAGCTGATCTTCACAGCTAAACTCTAGATCCTGCTCTGAAGTCACATTTGACGACAGCAGAACAGCCTCCTGACGTCGATCGCCGCCTCCAGAAACAACCCAACCAAGCCGCGTCTTTTGAATGAGCGGTAATCCAGGCATCAGCTTGATTTGACCCACGCATAGTAGCTCAAAAAACAAACTGGATCCAATGAGCAAATCTATCCGCTGCGACTTATAAAATGCTGGATCAGCTAAAGTTATATTTGATGGTATGTTCCAATTGCTTGCGTCCACATTGAAACTTGGCTGTCTGCCAGTTATGCCGAACGCTACCATGGCTGTGATATTGGCTGCAAACTCCGATGAATGAGCGCGAAGACTGAGGTGAACAGTGTGCCCGTCAGTAGAAATCCTGCTGTCACCAAGACCGCAAACAATCGCCGAAGACCTTGTCCTTTTTAGTTGCAGTTGGTTGGCAAGTCTGGCAGTAATGAGATGAAGCTGAGAACCTGAATCCAGAAGTGCACGACATGGAACGAAGGTGCCAGAAGAATTCCTGACCAGAACCACTGCGGTGGCCAAAAGCACAACATCAGAATTGAGATCTTGGGCGACGAGAGTATTAGGTGCGTTTTGGGACGGATTTGACACCTTGTGCGCCATTGAAAATGATGGCGACTGATTTGATTGAGGTGCCAATCGCGATGTGCTGGAGTCGTTAAGGTGGAGTAACGTATGATGCCTGGCTCCACAAACACGACAGCCGCTTGAGCTACAGTGCCGACATTGATGCCCGAACTTTAGGCAGTTGAAGCATAGCCTAGCCTTCTTGGCTTCCTTTAGTCGAAGATCAGCAGACAAATTTGTAAATCTTGTGCAGTGGGAAATGGTATGTTGAGGATCATCACAAAACCTGCAGCTCTGCACCCCTTTAGTCGTTGTGACCAGCACTGATTTGCTTGGAATGCCTTTGCTGCTGTGGCTCAGTTGCTTGTTCGAAGCGTAGCCGGCCATGGCGAATTCCATCGACTCTAAAGCACGGCAACGGTGCTCAAGAAATGCGGAGACTTGCTCATATGTCGGTATATGGTCTGCCATTTCAGACCTATCCAATTGCTCCTCCCACTTAGCTTGTGATGCCATATCGAGCCTTTGCAGCAGCACCTGAGCTATCAAAGCGCTCGCTATTTGCTCGGTGCTACCTAGGCTGCCGAGTGCACGCATATGAACATTAAATTTGTCAGACAGCTCTCTCAACTTGCTGATAGATCCATTTTCTACCTTCCGCAGCCCCAAGATCTCAACGATGTGTGCCTGAAATATTAAACGTCGGTTATCAAATCGTTTTTTCAATAACTGTATAGCCTTGGCATAGTTATCGTGTGAGACTTCCATGGACTGAATTGTGTCCAACGCTGCGCCATCTAAACAGGATCGTAAATGTTGCAGCTTCTCTACGTTACTGAGGTCGGGATGACTATCAATGATCGCTGCAAACATTGAATAAAAGGAGTCCCACTTTCCATATCCACCACTAAACGTAGGCAGTCTTAGTGGTGGCAGTGCCGGAACTGAACGCAGCTTAGACTGATTGAGCGTGGAGCTAAAAGGCACTTGAGCTGTTCTGACTTTCATTTCTGACAGAACTGATGATTGAAAAAACATTATCAATTCATCAAAGTTCGTGCGCAGATCACTATTCATTTCGTCAACGTCTAGCTCTTCCAGGCCGTCATGAGCCACATTAAATGATTGGCTCAGCTGGTTAATGTGGTCTAAAACCACCGTCAAGTTGCTCTCGCTTTGTTCGGTCAACGCATCAGAATCAAGCCTTGCTTGCAAAGTCTTTAGCCGCTCGTATACCGATTGCACTTTGCGTTTGTAAAACACCACTCGCTCATCACGCACAGCTGTACTACTTTCTTTAGTTGCCATGCCGCGCAAAGATGTAAAGCACAGGCGAATTACCGATAGAGATTGCGTGATACCGCTTCGAAGCAACTTAAGTATGTGTGGGCGTATGCAAATGCTTGTAACGACAACACTTTGTATTTGAGTCTGTGTGTGTGTACTGTTGAACAGGCGCCACTGCAAGCGAGACGACGAGAATGCAAGACGAAGATGCGCAAACGAAAATTACACCAAATGTGCAGATCACTGCATATGCATACATATGTTTGTATGTGCATATGTGTATGTATGCAAAGCCAGCGGCACATTAATTATTTGAATGTATGCGCACGCACTGCTGACCGACAATGCCTTAGAACAATCACTTTAAGTTATTCGCTATTATTTATGTCCGTTCAATTTATTTTTAAGAACCGAGAAAATTGCAATAAAAATTCTCTTTATAAGTATGCAGCCGATGTTTTAACACGCACTGGTAATTGCTTTACGCGCGCCACTGTATTGCGAACATTGGTAAAGAGGGCGAACTGATAGCGTGGCGACGAACGAAACTGCACAACTTAAGCAATCACGGCTTATGCCTTTGCTCACATAGAAATTGCACATATATGTATGTACATATGTTTGTTAGTCTATGCAATTTATGATATATGTATGTTTAGTTTATACATATATGTTCACAAAGACTAAATCACGTCGGGGTCACCAAATGTTGAGTCAACGAGCTTTTTCGTTGGCTATGTATGTTATAATTTTAATTATAAGCCAGTTGTTGTATTATTTAATGCTTTATTGAGTTATATGTTAACACTGTGTGCAAGCGACCAAAGTGTCGTGCGATCAGCCAGATAACAACTTGCTGCTATTAAACACTGTATGCAAGCGACCAAATGCCGTGCGATCAGCCAAGAACAATAGAGCACTATAAACTTAATGAGCAAATGCGAGCAAGCGACCAAAGTGTCGTGCTGTCCGCCAAAGGTTATTAAAAGCAACTACAAACTATATATGCCAGCTTAACAATGCGGCTGCACGGAGAGTGCGAATTAGACCGAAAAGGGAGAGCATGAAGGGCAGCGATTATCTAAGAGAGAGCAGCAGCCACATGCACAGCTGCTCTTCCAATTGCGTTGCTCTCTTTAAGTTGACCGCTCGTCTGTGCTGCTGGTGCTGCGCCCAACAATTTTCGTCAAAGAGTTGGGATTTGGAATATATATACTAGTATCCTACCTCTACCCAAAAATATATGTTATATATAGCTACGCCCATTTGGGGCGTGGCAAACAGGGTAAAACTGTATCTCCTACAGTCTTAGACGTAGAGCATCCAAATTTGACATGTGGGTTACTGTTCATGAAATTTAAATTTACGAAAAAAAAAAATAATAATCATAATGTAAGCCTCCGAACAACAAATTCTAGTTGACCTAACTGGGGATTGAAGCAGGGTCTTCGCTACCACAACGCAAGTCTGTTTAACCAAATCAAAACACTTCCAAACTCAGTTTGGCGCATAGTCGAGCAAGAGACGCCGTGGTGTTGTGGGTAGAGTGGTGGCATGCGAAGCGCGTGACCCAGGTTCGATTCCCATCGTTGCCGCGTGATGTTACCATTTAATAAAATGTCTTTTTTTTTATTTTTTTTTATAACTTCTATGTTACTTAATGGATTTTGATAAAACTTTCTGCATAAATCCTTATATTTTATTAAAAATACGGTTTTACCTAAAAAATTAAAAACAAATGTAAATGTGGCATTATTTGCAACTGAACTTATATTAAATTGATTTTGTGAAATGTGGAGCCAGTATCCAACATTAATAAAAACCAAAATAGTATTTTATTTTAAAAAAGCTATATGTAAAATTTTATGACTGTAGCTAAATTGATGTAAAAGACATGCTCAAACAAGTAAGAAAGCTCTAGTCGAGTCACAGCCCGACTACGAGATCCCCTGAACCAAGTCCGAGCTGATGTTTTAAACAACCTAGCTTACATCTTTTATCTATATATATTACCCTCTGCGCGCATATATGCATGCACACATACACACATGCACACATACACACATGCACACATATACACATGCACACATTTGTATACACATGCACACATATACATACCATGCACACAGAAACGCGCGCAGATTACTGCGTAGTTGATTTGAATGTATGTGTGCACACGTACAGGCTGCTGCCGCGTGCTTTTACAATGTTTCCTTTAATAACTTCTGTATTACTTAACGGATTTAAATGCAATTTTCTGCATTGAGTGCTATTAATTTATTGAAAATACGGTTTTCACTTAAAAATTTAAAAAAATTAAATTGTGGATTTGATAATTTTTTTTTTAAATAATTTTTTTTTGGGAAATGTGGAGCTGGTATCCAAAATATGCAAAAATAGAAAATGTATTTTAATTACAAAAAGCTAAAAACAAAATTTGGTAGCAGTAGCTAAAAATATGTAAAAGATATGGTCAAAAAACTGAATCTTGATAGCGTTTTAAATCGATATCATTGAAACGGAAAAATTTATCGAATATCTAAAACAAACTCGATATGCGCGCTGTATACACAGACCATCATGCAAAATTTGAACTCTCTAGCTCTTATATGTTCTGAGATCGACGCGTTCATACATACGGACAGACGGACGGACGGACGGACGGACGGACGGACAGACAGACGGACAGGACTAAATCGACTCAGCTCGTCACCCTGATCAAGAATATATATACTTTGTGGGGTCTGCCACGCCTCCTTCTGCCTGTTACATACTTTTTGCAAAACCATTATACCCTGATTTCCCATTTTCAATGGGTTCAGGGTATAAAAAGGAATCTCAATAATCTCGCATTCAAACATACGGAAAGACGGACGGACGGTCTACATATTTATTGAGCCTACACACCTTTAACAGGAACAGAGTCTGACGCAGTCGGTGGCGCCCGACTGCAACGTTCTTACTTTTTTTTTTTTTTGTATTTGTTTTTTATTTATTACAATGTAAAGTATGAGTATACAGAAACGGTAGCGCGAAAATGCCTGCGGGACGGCCTCAAAGCAATGCTTCGCAGGCGCTATGCGCCACCTGAGTCCTACTTAGCTCGTCGTCTGACCTTTTCGATCCTTCGGAGCTCTGTCATGATCAGCGCCGCGAAGGCACTGGTTGAGCTCCACGCTTCCTCGGATTCCAGCATGATCGACACCAGATTGTTTTTTCTGATGGATCGGCCCACTGCTTCCTCCAGTTGTCGCCTCTCTTCGGAGAATCGTCCACACTCGAAGACGATGTGGTTTGCGTCTTCCACAATTCCTTCGCCACACCAGGAACATTCATCTGTGTTGTCGTGGCCGAAACGGAGCAGGTAACTCCGGAAGTATCCGTGTCCAGTAAGAATCTGCGAAAGATAAAAGTTTATTTCTCCATTCTTACGATTTATCCACGGCGCCAGTTCCGGGATAAGCGTGTGTGTCCAGCGGCCTGTTGACGACTGGTCCCATTGTGTTTGCCATCGCGCAATGCTGGTAGCTCTCTCCATGCTCCTAGCGTTGCTGTTGCGTGTGGTCTCGCTGTTGTTGCCGCTATTCAGCTCTTCCGATTCGATGACCAATTCTTCAATTGGGAGCATACCAGCTACAACGAGTACTGCATCATCAGAGACTGTTCTGAACGCGCAACTGACTCGAATAGCACATAGTCGGTAGGTGGCTCGTATACCTCGGCTATAGCTTGGAGTAGCCATCGCTTTTGACCATATTGGTACGGCGTAGAGAATGATGGACCTCGTAACACTCATCAGAAGATGGCGACGTTGTTGCTTTGGTCCCCGTGTGTTCAGCATGATTCTTGAGAGTGCTCTACAGGAACCAGCTGCTTTTTCATGGATATACTCCAGATGTTCACGGAACGACATTCTAGTGTCTAGAATGACTTCAAGATATTTTATTGCTCTTTTTGTAGCAATAGTGGTGTTGCCAATCTTAATATGGGACGTTTTCACTTTCTTCCGGCTACTGACCAGCATTGCCTCGGTTTTGTGCGCCGCTAATTCGAGTCCTGCTCTCTTCACCCAGGACTCCGTCATACATCGCATTCTACTCCGGCTGTCACTTCATAAGTTTGGGGGCCATCAATAGAGTTGAAAACTATTGTTCTCCCCCTAAAGTAACTCATTACCAGCTCACGGAGGTACTCAGGGATGCGGAATTGACATAGAGCATCCAATATCCTGTCCCAGCTGGCTGAGTTGAATGCGTTTTTTACGTCCAACGTCGCTATGATGCAGTACTGCTTCGTTCCATGCTTCCATCTCGAGCCTTGGATGGCAGAAGTTGCGAGGCCAACTACTTTAGTCAACGCATCCGTAGTTGACTTGGCCTTGCGGAAGCCGAATTGATTCGGTGACAAGTCACCTGCGTTAGCAATAGCTGTTTCGATTCTGGAGCAGATCAACTTCTCCAGCACCTTTCCCATGTTGTCCAGAAGGCAGATTGGCCTATAGGACGATGGTTCTTCAGGTGGTTTACCTGCCTTGGGAAGAAGTATCAGATTCTGGACTTTCCAGATTTCCTGAGTCAGGTACTCGTTGAAAAGCTCCGCGAATGCACCTGGGTGCAAAGCGAGAGCAAGCTTTAGTGCGCAGTTTGGGATGCCATCTGGGCCTGGCGCTTTGCTGGGCCTAAGGCTTCTAGCAACACTCAGGACTTCGTCTACAGTTACTGTATCAATCGGACTGGATAGTCTTCGGATGGGTGGCATTGAATCTGTCACCTGGATGGAGCTTAGTCTGCGTGCTTGTGTTATTATATGTGTGCGTGTGTGTGTGTGCACAGAGGGTAATATATACCGATAAAAGATGTAAGCTAGAGCGTTCTTACATGTTATACCCTGAACCCATTGAAAACGGGAAATCAGGGTATAATGGTTTTGCAAAAAGTATGTAACAGGCAGAAGGAGGCTTGGCAGACACCATAAGGTATATATATTCTTGATCAGAGCTGAGTCGATTTGGGCCTGTCCGTCTGTCTGTCGATCTCAGAACATATAAGAGCTACAGACTTAAAATTTTGCACGATGGTCTGTTTGTTTTAGATATTCGATCAATTTTCCCGTTTCAATGATATCGATTTAAAACGTTATCAAGATTGAGTTTTTCAGATTCAGTTCAGTTCACACCATATCTTTTACATTTTTTTAGCTACAGCTACAAAATTTTTAGCTTTCTGTAAATAAAATACATTTTCTATTATTTCATATTTTGGATACGAGCTCCACAATTCACAAAACAAATTTATTAAAAAAACAAGTAAGAAAGCTCTAGTCGGGTCTGCCCGACTACGAGATCCCCTGAACCAAGTCCGAGCTGATGTTTTAAACAACCTAGCTTACATCTTTTATCTATACATATTACCTCTGCGCGCATATACACATGCACACATACACACAGGCACACAGACACGTGCACACATATACACATGCACACATGCACACATACACACATGCACACATATACATACCATGCACATAGAAGCACGCGCGCCAATTACTGCGTAGTTGATTTCAATGTATGTGTGCACACGTACAGGCTGCTACCGCGTGCTTTTACAATGTTTCCTTTAATAACTTCTGTATTACTTAACGGATTTGAATGCAATTTTCTGCATTGAATGCTATTAATTTATTGAAAATACGGTTTTCCCTAAAAAATTTGAAAAAATTAAATTGTGGCTTAGATAATTTTTTTTTTTAATAAATTTTTTTTGGGAAATGTGGAGCCGGTATCCAAAATATGAAAAAATAGAAAATGTATTTTATTTACAGAAAGCTAAAAACAAAATTTGGCAGCTGTAGCTAAAAATATATAAAAGATATGGTCAAAAAACTGAATCTTGATAACGTTTTAAATCGATAACATTGAAACGGAAAAATTTCTCGAATATCTAAAACAAACTCGCTGTATACACAGACCATCATACAAAATTTGAAGTCTCTAGCTCTTATAGGTTCTGAGATCGACGCGTTCATACATACGGACAGACGGACAGACGGACAGACGGACGGACGGACGGACAGACAGACGGACAGGGCTAAATCGACTCAGCTCGTCACCCTGATCAAGAATATATATACTTTGTGGGGTCTGCCACGCCTCCTTCTGCCTGTTACATACTTTTTGCAAAACCATTATACCCTGATTTCCCATTTTCAATGGGTTCAGGGTATAATTATCGAAGCCACAATTTAATTTTTTTAAATTTCTTAGCTAAAACCGTATTTTCAATAAAACAATAGCATTCAATGCAGAAAATTGCATTTAAATCCATTAAGTAATACAGAAGTTATTAAAGAAAACATTTTGTCAATTGACAAAAGCACGCGGCAGCAGCGTGTAAGTGTGCAGACATACATTCAAATCAACTACGCAGTAATCGGCGTGCGTGCTTCTGTGTGCATGGTATATATGTGCATGTGTATATATGTGCATGTGTATATGTGTGCATGTGTATATGAGTGCATGTATATATGTGTGCACTTGTATATGTGTGCCTGTATATATGTGTGCATGTGTATATGCGCGCAGAGGGTAATATGTATATATAAAAGATGTAAGCTAGGTTGTTTAAAACATCAGCTCGGACTTGGTTCAGGGGATTTCGTAGTCGGGCAGACCCGACTAGAGCTTCCTTACTTATTTAAAGTTGAGGTTAGGTTACCTTTTTGTATATAGCAAGAGCCTGGGTACCTATCGGCACTTGAAATTAGCACCACTTAATCTTAAAATGTTATTAAATAATATGCAAAAACAATTATTGAGTTGTGAGATGACGGTCATAACGAAAACTCTAACGAAACACAGCAAAGACAAACAGAGAACGTCCACAATAAAGTACTTAACACAGTAACGATTTACACAAAACACAGCAGGAAGTACATACAGTTTGATACGAAAGTGTTTTCACAAAGTCAAATTTCTACATTTTTTTACTTTAAGGCTTAAAAAAACATGGTTTGGTTAAGATTTTAATATTTTTTTTTTGTTACAGCTAGTTACTTAATCAAATATGTTCTATAATTAATTAATAAAAATTCAAAACTTATTCATGTTGCTTAGATATATAACAAAAACAAAAAAGTGAATTAAATTCAAGTGACACGAAAGTGTTTGCACAAACGTTACTTCTAGTTTCTACTTATCGCGTTATTCGCAATAACCGTTATTTTCGGAATTTTGCGTACACAGATTTGCTGCTGATGCAATTTTTTGACCAATTTCATCACTTTTCGTTTGAGTTGATGCAGATTAGACACAGATTTGAGAACATTAAAAATGCCTGGAAAACGTTTATCGTTTGATATGATTCAGTTGGTTTACTATAACCATTCCATTGGGAAAACGGTCCCGCAGATTGCAGAAATGTTCGCAATTTCGAGGAGAACCATCTACAATATTTTAAGTCGCGCAGAAAAAGAGGGAAGAGTGCAAACGATGCCTCCAACTGGACGACCTCGCGCATTAAATGATAGTTCTGAACGGATTATGACTCGAAAAATCAACAAAAACCCGACTACTTCGATCAGAACGCTTGCCAGTGAGCTCCAAGAAGAATGTGGCATTAAAATTGCTCGGAAAAGTGTTCACAGAGCCTTGAAAATTAACTAGAGGGATGGGCTAACTTCGGCCATGCCGAAGTTTGGTAATACCCTTGCAATTGTGAAGGATATAGATATAGTTTTCTCTGATTTGCCACGCCCTCAACAATTGGATATATATAATTTTTGGGCAATCTATTAAGCATGGCAACAGTACCTTATATATCAAATTTTGAAACTGTATCTATAAGACTTTGGAAGATATAGTTTTCTCCGATTTGCCACGCCCCCAAGAGGCGGATATATATAATTTTTCATAATATATAAGTCGAAACGGTCGAGCCTAACGTCTGTGCCAATTTTTGGAACTCTAGCTGTAAAATTGTAGAAGATATAGTTTTTCCGATTTGCCACGCCCCTAATGGGCGTAGATATATATTCTTTATCTTTTTTTCTAGGGGTGGTTGATACAAATATATGTTTAAAGTTTCAAGTCTCTGGCTTTAACAGCATCCAAAATATTGGAGGATTTATGCTAAGCACTATATAGACTTTTCCGATTTGCCACGCCCCAAGTAGCCGTGGATATATAATTTTTAAATCAATCTGAAGGGAAGGCCAAAAGTATATATAAACGCGTCATTAACTTGATCCATTTTCTAATTGCGCAGCGAGTTTCGGTGGCCGAAGTCTACCCAAGCACTGACTTGCGTCGCACACTTATTCTTTTGTGCCTACCATCGAACCACGCTTGGCGACAGCGTCGTGGCCGTCGCCGCGCTAAAACGGTACCTTCCAAAACTACAAAATGCCAAGGACCAATCAGAGCGCAGTTAGCGGCTGATGCAATATTACTAATATGATGAAATTAGGATATTCTGGTGAAAACCAGAATTCCCATACTCCGCAACACACATACACAGTGCGTGCATACCGTTCGCTTTGGCACATGTAGGATTCTGGTGTAAACCAGAATATCCATACACACATACACAGCCACACAGTGTGTACGTGCAGTACACAGCAACAATCAAATACAGTGCGTACATACAGTACGCTCCGACACGGCCATCCTGACCTTGGCACGTCCTCGTGTAGTACTTCCAAAATATACTTTGCGATATAAGTTATTCTAGTCTGCATCCACTCCTTT
>JAWNOY010000414.1:0-18565 GCA_035045545.1 Drosophila gaucha
TATATATATATGTGTGTAGTAGGAGTAGAGAGAAAGAGATCACAATCTGTTTTGATTAAGTTGTGTGATAAAATGCATACTGACTCAATTTCAGTAATGCACTGCTATATAATTAATTAAAGAAGACAGTTTTTTTTGTGCAGATAGAGAGCTTCTTATACCTAATGTCAATTTGGGGGTAGTACCCTCGGACATAACTGATTTGCTTATTGAATATTTTTGATTACTCAACATTTCTATTGCTGAGTCAGACATGGAATTATCTGTTGTTATTGCAGAAATGCTTTTGGCGGCATTTGCATCTGCAGCTGCAACTGTTCCTGTACGTGATGCTGCCTATGCTGTCGATGCTGCCTACGCTGCTGTTGCCGCTGATGCGGCTCTTGCTTCTGCTGCAATTTCAAAGATGTCGATGCAGCTTCCATGGTGAAAATAGACTGATACAGCTTGTGATAAATTCTGCCCTTTTTATTGGGAGGAAAATAGCTCAAGTGCTGATGAGGAGTTTTTGAGGAGTCCAAGCCGCTGCGGTTGAAATGTTTCCAAATTTATCGGTTCACAACTATTTTAATACTTAGAGAGTACTCTTGAGCATTTTGAAGTCAATATAATTCGATAGAAGAACATAAACTCCAAACACAAGTGACCGCAATTATAGCTCTTAAATTTTTGAACTTCATAATTGTATTGTATATTGTTGCCCAGATAATGTATGACCTCTATGGGCGGATGCAAATTTCCAAAACCATCGAAATAATTACTTATTTTTTAACATTTTTAGTATAAGCTACCCAGTGTGTGTCGCCTCCCGTTGATGAATCTAAATTTATAACTCCACATTCAAATATCAATATTTGAGAGAGGCTTATTGGGTAGATGCTTTGACTGCGAGTATGATGTTACATGATGTGGTCGAAGGTAAAGTCCCTATATTAGTGATATTAGTGATTATACACATAAAGAAATTTTGGCGAGAGCGATTTTGTCATCCAAGTTTATTTAGGACATAACCCTTATACAAGCAGTCTGTGAACAATTATACAGTGAACATTTACAATACATCAGTATAGCAATATACATAGTGTTATCCACACACCCAACCACTTAACAACAACAACATCATAACAACAGCAAGCATGGAGCTCTCAGAGTCTTACCTAAAGCAGGCTCTTGGACACCTCCGGCAGCTGCCAGTTTTCGATGGAAAGACGGAAGAACTCACTGCATTCATCAGGAGAGTGGACTTCATCATGCAGCTTTACCCTACTCAGGACATAAGACAGCACAGGGTGTTATTTGGAGCGATTGAGATGCAACTATCTGGAGCAGCTCAGAGATTGACAGCAATTGACAGCAGCGAACACATGGTGCTAAAACAAGCACCCATCGAGGAATTTAAAACACGAACACCCTTCACGAACACACTACTAAGAAGACTCTACAATACCCATTACAACGGAAGTATTCGTAAGTTTGTAGAAGAACTAGAATATAAGTCATTTGTAATATCCAACAAATTAATTTTAGAAAATAATAGTCAAAATACCTTGTTGAACACAAATGCAATGAACAATACAGTGAAAGATGTTATTACGAAAAAATTACCAGATAGAATTTTCATGACATTATCTAGATACGATATTACTACGGCAAAGAAAAACTGAAACAAGTAGGAAAGCATGAGGGACTATATGAAAATAATAAGCCAGACAGTCCAAAGCCTTAAAACAATTCAAATAGGGGAAATAATCAAAATTATTACCCAACCACAAATCTTTCAAATATAACAAATCTTTCAAATAAACAAATAACAATCAATTATAACAAAAACAATTTAGATCAAGCAAGAACACAACCCTATGAATTACCCATGTCAAACTCAAGTTCCGCAAGAACAAAATAAAACTTTTAAAACACAACGCAAAAGTACATCAAGATGGCTCGAAACCCGAAATTCAAACCCCTTCATCCGAATCACAATGAATGGACAAAATTTCAACTGTGTAATAGACACAGGTTCATCTATTAATTTATGAAACAAAACTTTTGAAATTTTCCGATTAAACTTTGCCATTTAAGTGTGCAAACAATTAATGGTGATGTGTAACTAAAGAAATCTATATCTTTAGCCCCAAGTAAACTTTGTCCGACTAATCAAATATTCTATTTACACAATTTTTCCGAAAATTATGATATTTTATTAGGAAGAGAATTTCTAGAATTAGCTATAAAAAAAAAACAAAGAAAGCTCTAAGAAAGCACTAAGAACAACACTAAGAAAGCTCTAGTCGGGTCTCCCCGACTACGAGATCCAATAACCCAAGTCCGAGCTGATGTTTTAAACAACCTAGCTTACATCTTGTATCTATACATATTACCTCTGCGCGTATACACATGCACACATATACACAGGCACGCATATACACATGCACACATATACACATGCACACATAGACACGTGCACACATTTGTATACATATCAGTGTTGCCAACTTTTGTTGAGCAAAAAAAGCTAGATAAAGGAAAAATAGACCCAAAATGAAGCGAAGTTTTCGGAGAAAAAAGCTGGGAAAAAATTTATCGAATATCTAACACAAACTCGATATGCGCGCTGTATACACAGACCATCATGCATAATTTGAAGTCTCTAGCTCTCATATGTTCTGAGATCGACGCGTTCATTCATACTGACAGACGGACAGACGGACGGAGGGACAGACGGACAGACGGACGGAGGGACAGACGGACAGGGCCAAATCGACTCAGCTCGTCGCCCTGATCAAGAATATATATACTTTATGGGGTCTGTCCGCCTGTCCGTCCGTATGAACGCAGTGATCTCGTAAATCACAAAAGCTAGAGATTTGAAATTTTAGATATATATTCTTGTATACCATACGCAGTACAAGTTTATTTTTTGTTTTCGATAACAATCGATATTTTGACTTTGTTTTTAAGCTATAACTTAAAGACCATAATAGCTAGAGGTACCAAATTGACTATGTAGGTTTCTGTGATGCAAATACAGATAAGAAACTCTTTAAATTTTGAATACCTCCTCCATTAGCCCCATAAGTTGAAAAAACGTATTTCAAATACTAGGGTGAAGGGATTTCGCGTATAGACACCTTTAGAATATTATGTCCTGAAAATTTCATTAAGAAAGTAGATCTAGAACCGAAGTTATTTAACAACCAATTTATCATAATGCGCAGCCGCTAAATCATCTCCGCAGAAAGCGGCGCCCGTCCTTGTGTATTTATATGTGTGCGTGTGTGTGCGCGCAGAGGGTAAGATGTAAGCTAGATTATTTAAAACACCGCCTCGGACTTGGTTCAGGGGATCTCCTAGTCTGGCAGACGTTCTTAATTGTTTATACTTAAAAAATCATTCAATGAAAGATTGTAAGCAAAAATTAAAACATGTTCTGACAGAGCAATGGGTTCAGGGTATAAACAGTAATCTTAAGCGATTATCAGTTTCTTATGAGATATAATCGTGATGAGCCTGTTGAGGACAACACTGCAATAAATTGTCTTGATCTGCCTATAACGGAAGAAAAATTGTTTAATTTTGCCATAAATAATGAGCTAAAAGAAAAAATGATTTTAGATTAGAACTTCTGAACGATGAAGAAAAAATTAAACTTACTAATATTCTTTTCGAGTTTATTGACATTCAGTAAAAGAAAGTAAAAATTTTACTTTCACCATTACAATTAAGCATGCCTTTAAAACGAAACTTGAAGATCCAATTTTTAAGCGTCCTTAAGCTTACGACGAAGTCGAAAAACAAATAAAAGAAATGATTGAATAAGGAATAATCCGAAAATCAAATTCACTTTATTGCTCACTTATTTGGATTGTGCCAAAGAAGAGTGATGCATCAGGTAAACAAAAATTCCGTATAGTCATTGACTATTGAAACTAAAATGAAATTATAATTGATGATCAATATCCTATTCCAGTCATGGATGATATATTAGACAAACTTGGAAAATGTCAATACTTCACTACCATTGACTTAGCAAAAGGATTTCATCAGATTAAAATGGTTTCGCAAAGTATACCTAAAACAGTGTTTTCAACCAAGAACGGACATTAAGAATATACTTCAATGCCTTTTGGTCTGAAAAATACTCCAGCAACATTTCAACGTTATATGAACAATCTATTAGAAGATCTCATCTATAAAGATTGTTTAGTGTACATGGATGATATAAGCAAACCCAACAAAAATCACTACTGTACAAAATTTTCCAATTCCAAAAACAACAAGAGAAATTAAATCATTTGTAGGACTTTGTGGATATTACATAAAGTTTATTCCTAAATTTTCACATATTGTAAAACCAATGACTTTAAACTTAAAGAGAGGAGCAACATTTAATATTAATGATAGCGATTATATTTCCGCGTATTCCATTCCTTCTACCACACTATGCTACCATCATATGATCTCGAGCAAAGACTTGACGAGAATATTTACGGTGCTTATTAAATGGTGTTTTTTTTTTAAAATCACCGTACAGTGTCGACTATTGCATTTTATTGTAGTTATGATTTTTGAATTTGAAGCTTTTCAAGCAAATCGCAGGTCTGCAGAACGTAAAATTGAATTTTTGGTGCTTTATTATATTAAACCCATAATATGTTGGTTTTTTAAAAAAACTGCATTCAACACTTATGCTGGTCCTCAAATTTTTCACCAATTTGACTGTACATTAGGTGACAATTCTTAAATCAATTATTTTGCCTTTTTATACCCTGAACTCATTGAAAATGGGTCCGTCTATCCGTCTGTCCCTCCGTCCGTCTGTCCGCCTGTCCGTCCGTATGAACGCAGTGATCTCGTAAACCATAAAAGCTAGAGATTTGAAATTTTAGATATATATTCTTGTATACCATACGCAGTACAAGTTTATTTTTTGTTTTCGATAACAATCGATATTTTGACTTTGTTTTTAAGCTATAACTTAAAGACCATAATAGCTAGAGGTACCAAATTGACTATGTAGGTTTCTGTGATGCAAATACAGATAAGAAACTCTTTAAATTTTGAATACCTCCTCCATTAGCCCCATAAGTTGAAAAAACGTATTTCAAATACTAGGGTGAAGGGATTTCGCGTATAGACACCTTTAGAATATTATGTCCTGAAAATTTCATTAAGAAAGTAGATCTAGAACCGAAGTTATTTAACAACCAATTTATCATAATGCGCAGCCGCTAAATCATCTCCGCAGTAAGCGGCGCCCGTGCTTGTGTATTTATATGTGTGCGTGTGTGTGCTAGATTATTTAAAACACCGCCTCGGACTTGGTTCAGGGGACAGAGCTGACAGTTCTGACAGAGCAGGGTACCATCACAGCGAGAGATTTATGAGCTTTATGATTTATGAGCTGGAAAACTCTTGAGTAGTGAGTAATGCAGTCCCAGTATTGCCAACATGTTTAAAATCAAAACGCATTTCACTTAAATGATCAATTTCCAAAGGCTTATCATGAAATTGTTTCAAATCATTATGGATGATTATCTCGGTGGAGCGGAAGATATTGATATTGAAATTTAGTTGGTAAAAGATGTTTCATATATATTTCGTCAAGCAGAATTCCAAATGTGTAATTGGATTTCCAACTCAAAAGAGGTAGTTGACCAAATAAGTGACCAAAAGTGACAAAAATATGAAAAAATTGATCAGAAGAGAGAGTTTTGGGATTGATAGATTTTGAAAAGGATGTCTTCGCCTTTAATTTGAAATTTATAAACACCCACACTCACATTATGACCCTTGGAAAACGACCAACTAAATGCGAGGGGTTGAAGATCACGATGTCAGTTTTCAATCCGTTAGATTGGAATGATGAGATAACGAATGAGCAAGATGACATGTCGATACCGAGACTAGAACTGCAGGGTGCTTTATGGGCTGCATGTACAAGTAAAGCAATAAAGGAAGTGATAAAACTAAAAATTGACAAGACATATTTTTGAAGTGATGCGGAAATTGTTCTGTGTTGGGTAAAAAAAAGTAGTAAGAGATTTAAAATTTTTGTAGCCCAGCGGTTGGATGAGATTCAGGAATTGACAAGTGTTTGGAGATATGTGAAGAAAACCATTCGCAATTCACAATTTTGTACACATTGAAATAGCTGACGATTTATCAGCAAATGCTTCTATTCATGTCTTGAGAAAATTTTCTGGTCGAAGATGTTGGAACTATGGAACGAATTTTCAAAAGGCAATTAAGGATAACGCAAATGTAATAAGGCAATGGTCATCAAGTGAGTTGATACAATATTCTACTATAAAGAAATGTAAATGGCTTTTCAATCCATCATTGAGTCCGCATTTGGGAGGAACTTGGGAAAGACTTATTCAGTCAATTAAGAATTTATTGAAACAATTATAGCTAATCTAAGAAAAACATATTGGTAAAAAACTTCAAATTAGTTTTGTAAAAATAAACAAGTAAGAAAGCTCTAGTCGAGTCACAGCCCGACTACGAGATCCCCTGAACCAAGTCCGAGCTGATGTTTTAAACAACCTAGCTTACATCTTTTATCTATATATATTACCCTCTGCGCGCATATATGCATGCACACATACACACATGCACACATACACACATGCACACAGGCACGCATATACACATGCACACAACAGAAGCACGCGCGTCGATTGCTGCGTAGTTGATTTGAATGAATGTGTGCACACGTACAGGCTGCTGCCGCGTGCTTTTACAATGTTTCCTTTAATAACTTCTGTATTACTTAACGGATTTAAATGCAATTTTCTGCATTGAGTGCTATTAATTTATTGAAAATACGGTTTTCACTTAAAAATTTAAAAAAATTAAATTGTGGATTTGAAAATTTTTTTTTTTAAATAATTTTTTTTGTGATCTGGAGCTGGTATCCAAAATATGAAAAAATAGAAAATGTATTTTAATTACAAAAAGCTAAAAACAAAATTTGGTAGCAGTAGCTAAAAATATGTAAAAGATATGGTCAAAAAACTGAATCTTGATAACGTTTTAAATCGATATCATTGAAACGGAAAAATTTATCGAATATCTAAAACAAACTCGATATGCGCGCTGTATACACAGACCATCATGCAAAATTTGAAGTCTCTAGCTCTTATATGTTCTGAGATCGACGCGTTCATACATACGGACAGACGGACGGACGGACGGACGGACGGACGGACGGACGGACGGACAGACAGACGGACAGGGCTAAATCGACTCAGCTCGTCACCCTGATCAAGAATATATATACTTTGTGGGGTCTGCCACGCCTCCTTCTGCCTGTTACATACTTTTTGCAAAACCATTATACCCTGATTTCCCATTTTCAATGGGTTCAGGGTATAAAAAGGACAACCCAAAGTACCAATTATTGGCCAATTGCCAACATGATGACCAACCGACAGACCTTTTTTATACCCTGAACCCATTGAAAATGGGAAATCAGGGTATAATGGTTTTGCAAAAAGTATGTAACAGGCAGAAGGAGGCGTGGCAGACCCCTTAAAGTATATATATTCTTGATCAGGGCGACGAGCTGAGTCGATTTGGCCCTGTCCGTCTGTCTGTCCGTCCGTCCGTCCGTCCGTCCGTCCGTCCGTCCGTCCGTCCGTCCGTCCGTCCGTCCGTCTGTCCGTATGTATGAACGCGTCGATCTCAGAACATATAAGAGCTAGAGACTTCAAATTTTGCATGATGGTCTGTGTATACAGCGCGCATATCGAGTTTGTTTTAGATATTCGATAAATTTTTCCGTTTCAATGATATCGATTTAAAACGTTATCAAGATTCAGTTTTTTGACCATATCTTTTACATATTTTTAGCTACAGCTACCAAATTTTGTTTTTAGCTTTTTGAAAATAAAATACATTTTCTATTTTTTTTATTTTGGATACCGGCTCCACATTTTACAAAAAAATTTATTAAAAAAAAAAATTATCAAAGCCACAAATTTTTTTTTTTAAATTTTTAAGTGAAAACCGTATTTTCAATAAATTAATAGCACTCAATGCAGAAAATTGCATTCAAATCCGTTAAGTAATACAGAAGTTATTAAAGGAAACATTGTATAAGCACGCGGCAGCAGCCTGTACGTGTGCACACATACATTCAAATGAACTACACAGTAATCGGGGCGCGTGCTTCTGTGTGCATGGTATATGTGTGCTTGTGTATACAAATGTGTGCATGTGTATATGCGCGCAGAGGTAATATGTATAGATAAAAGATGTAAGCTAAGTTGTTTAAAACAACAGCTCGGACTTGGTTCAGGGGATCTCGTAGTCGGGCTGAGACCCGACTAGAGCTTTCTTACTTGTTGAAAGTAGAATTGACTATTTTGGCCCTTTAGAGGTCTCTTTCAATCAAGCCGTACACATTGAAATAGCTGTTTTCTGGTCGCAGAGGTTTTCGGGAAGAATTACATTCCGACAATAAGGAATAAGGTTATCGCAAATTAATAACACAATGGTCATCAAGTGAGTTGACACAATATCTTACAACAAAGAAATGTAAATGGCTTTTCAATTCATATGTTAAAAGAGCGATACCCAAAAGAATATGTCTTGAGTACAATTTTTTGTGAAATCGAATTTATTAGATTCCGAGCCATTAACACAGAACGATATTTTAATAGGCCCAAACTTTAAAGATTCCTTTTATGAAGCCAGCACTGATAGGGATTTAATTTGTTTAAATATGTGGAGGGCCTCTCAGATACTAGCAGATATATTTTGGAGCATGTGGAAGGTTGAATACAGACAATATTTATTGTGTAGTGGGAAGTGGTCAAAGGACGAAGATGCTATTAAAGAAGGCTGTATTGTTTTGTAATTGGACTTTGATTTGCCAAGGACTTACTGACCAAAGGGCATAATTAAAAGACCCTATCCAGCAAAGGATGGTAAAATAAGAATTGTAGATATTAAGACAAAGACTGGAATATATAAAAAGCATAGTATCGATAGGAAATGAATCGGTAATATGAAGAAGATCGGGGTCGCTTCCTTTTTCCTGTTCCGGTGCTCGACATGGTCACGAAATGATAATAATATAATTTTTTCTATCGTAATAAACTATAATACTCAAATAACAATTTCTAATTTAATTGGGGATACTAGAACGACAGCTGGTCGTTCGAGCCGGATATAATCAGATATTCTATTAAAGGTAAACCTAACAACATTTATTTACAAGTTTAGTACGCCCTTTTAAAGAGGAGATCTTAACTAAGTCAAAAAAACAGAGCTACAGCCATTCAAAAGCTGTTGAGTTTATTTTGGAGAGTACAGAATTTTCACAAATTGCCATTAATTTCAAAAGGTCACAAATATCATGGTTAGACAGATGGTACGCTATTTTAAAGAGAGATCAACACAATCTCGAAAATCTTTAGTTTTAATCGATCAAATCAGGATTTGGCTGCTAGTGCGCCATTATAAAGAGGGGAGAGATTTCATTTTTGAGTGTCGAATTTTCAGACAATGGCCTTGATTTAAAATGTAAATAGGGGAAAAACTTTACTTTCTTATCGGTTGGAGCTCATTTCGCCGAGCTACAGCAATTCAAAGGCGGGAGACAGTTTATTTTTGAGAGTAATGAATTTTCTGATTATGCCTTACAAAGTGTGGATACACAAAAGGTCAAAAAACTTTTCTTGTTATCGATAGGACCTTATTTGGTCGAGATTAAGCTATTCAAAGTTGGGAGAGATTTTATTTTTGAAAGTAACGAATTTTCACACAATGACATTTTTTTCAAAAGGTCATAAAAATCAGGGTACGACTGCTGGTACGATATTATAAATAGGTGATCAACAACAGTTAAAAAACTTTTCTTTGTATCTGTTCGCGTCAGCGTCGCCCAGCCGATCAGCCAGATCAGCTGATCTGACCTGACGCTTAGAGCGAGCTTTCCGTCTCCATTTGAGAATAGCTCAGGTAGCTAAGACACTCTCAAATTGTACACGCAACTCTGCGCACCATATACAATAGTAAATATCGCAAATTGACAAATATTTAATTACATATATATTTAAAAAACTGTGTATTATTTTCTGCACACCTCAACAACTAAGAGAGCTGTGCCACCCCGCCCAAACATTTGTCCTTCGAGCCGGAGCTTTTTAACTGCTTCGTCATTGACCCCCCGATCTGCTCTCCCCAACTACGCAACGGTGGACATAGCCTCATCCAAGTCCAGATAAGTGAATGCTAATCTGAATGTGTACATGTGTGTCTCTATATGTAAATTCCGTGGTCCAACTGCCCAAGCCCGTGCAATTTTCAGAGCACCTTCCATTTTTCCATTGGTTTGCGCTGCAACTGCCTACATATTTATATAGACATACATATATACAAATCAGAACTCCATCCATCGAATATACATATACATATGTATCCCTATGCACATGTGTACATATGTAAATAAATGCAATAATTCCGCTATTAGATTCTCATCTCTCTTGAGTTTTCGGCAATTGCACTTTTTTTCATATGTTTGTACATTTTACTCCATACATATATACATATCTACATATGTGCATAGTTGCGAGTTGCCGCCACTCTCCATCCAGCTGACTCCAGCCTCTCTCTCTCTCTCTGAGTAGTAATTTTTTTAGCTAGCAACACTCCAGCTGTGCGCACATACATATAAACATATGTAATTTCCATACCCTTCAGTCCAGTGAAAACAGTACATTCACTTTAGCAAAATGTAAAAAAAATTGTAAATAAAAATTAATAATAAATAATTTTTGCTTATTACTCTACGCTATCCGTAAAGTCAACAGGCCATACTCACTACAATACAAAAAATTGTAAATAAAAAAAAAACAAAATTATATATAAAAATTTGTTAAAAGACGACACTTCCATACATACTTTTTCCGACAGTCAATAGGGTATATTAACTAGAGTAAAAAAATAAATTTTTTATTTATTTTTTTTTGTTTTTGTATCCGGTTTATTGTCATCAGTTCTAGTCCAGCCACTCTCCGAATTTTCAGTCCCCAGCCTCTACTAGGTGGTTTATTGGCATACTATTATAGCAGCATATTATGCCAACTGGGGGCGAGATTCCGATTCCGACTGCTAAGAGAACTCCGTCGACTCTATTTCCGACTTCTGGGTCTAAACCCAGGGCCGCCTCTGCTTCTACAACGTTCCGCAGTAAACCTGTTGCACTCAAGCCTTCTCCACGCAGCACGCCATCCGGTTCTGCAGTCTTGGCATCGTCCAAGTGCCATTCCATAAGCTCCCGAACTCTTCCAGTTTCAGCTAATACTCGGTTCTTAGGATCAGAAATCAAAAATGTCCTTGGTGGAATTCATTGCCACAAATTTAGCCAGCTTGAAGCTAGGCTGGGTGAAGAGGCAATTGGAGAAGCTTCTGAGCATGTCGTGAGGATTCATCTTGATCTTGCACAAAGGTTCTCTTAGCCAGCGATCGGGAAGACAGCAGGGTTGATCTTAGCACCGTGCAGGCAAAATATATATGCTATACGGTTTATGTACGGTGGGCAGCACACTTCGGAGAGCGCATCGAACAGCTTTCGGCTGCCCCGGTCCTGCCTCCAATTCCTTAATCCTCCACTCCACGAGGCTGCCACCCTGTGACATAGAAATGTTCACGGGTGATTATTTGAAATGGCCTACCTCTAGGGACTTATTCACAGCGATGTATGTGCATAATCCAAGGCTAACACCTGTGGAAAAGTTATTCCACCTGAACTCCAAAACGATAGGAGAAGCCAATGCTATCGTTTCCAAATCACCTCTCACTAATGAGAGATTCCAAACCGCCTGGAACAGCCTAACAGCGCGCTTTGAAAACAAGCGGCTGTTAGTGAACAATCAACTGAAAACTCTATTCAGTCTGACCTCCATGCACCAAGAGACCGGGGCAGCACTTTAAGAGCTGCAAATCACCATTGAAGGGTGTCTAACCGCTCTGGAGCATTCCGACGTGAATACTGAGAATTGGGATGCCATTCTCGTATTTATATACTCTATTTACGTATACTCTGTCCCTCTGGGAGCAATCCATCAGCAGTAGTAGTAGCAGACAGAGTTACGTTCGTGGGATTTGATAAACAAATTCCTAATCGATAGACATCGAACGCTTGAAGCTATTGAAGATCACAATCCCCCTTCAACCCTATCCACTTTATCAAGTTCTAAACGAAAATCAATATATTCATATAGTCATCCATAACCCGACCCGCTTGTAGAAGATTGAAGGAAGATACGAGACGAAAAATACAAACGACGAGGAATTAAGGACATTTTATTTTCCTTTTGAAATATGTTGCGAGGGGCCGGAATGTTCGCGTCAGGTAAGCGAGCTTTCCGTCTCCATCTGAGAGCAAGCTTTGCGTTCTAACGCAAGCTTGCGCTCGGCTCGAGTAGCTAAGACACTCTCAAATTGTACACGCAACTCTGCGCTCCATCAACAATAGTCAATATCGTAAATTGACAAATATTAAAATACATATATATTTAATAAACTGTGTATTATTTGCTGCACACCCCAACAACTAAGAGAGCTGTGCCACCCCGCCACAAACAGTATCGATAGGATTTTATTTGGCCGATCTACTCTCATTCAAAGGCGGGAGAGTTTATTTTTAGAGTAACGAATTTTCAGACAATGCCATTTATTTGAAAAGGTCACAAAAAAACAGGGTTTTTAGTTCGCCCTTATAAAAAGAGGATCTACACTAGGTCAAAAAAGTGTACAGTTTATCGAAAGGCGTTCAATTGGCCGTGCTACTCCCATTCAAAGGCGGGAAAGTTTATTTTTGGGAGTAACGATTTTTCAGCTCACAAGAATGCGGGTAAGACAGTGGGTGGTATGCCATTATTAGGAGGGGATCTAACACAAGGTCGGAAAATTTTACTTTTTATCGATAGAAGTTCAATTGCCCGAGATACAGCATTTCATTTTGACGAATTTTTTAGAAAATGCCATATATTTCAAAGGGTCATAAAAATCAGGGGTTGAGTGCTGGTACTCTACTGTACAGAGGGGATTGTCGAGTAAACGAGCTTTTTCTTTGGCTTTGTAAAATATAAATTGTAATTGTAAGTCACTTTGTTGTAGTTAGTTAATGCTTTTATTGAATTATGTTATCACTGTGTGAAAGCGAGCAAACTGTCGTGCTGTCCGCCATAGAATAATAATGAAGATAATGCGAACAAGCGACCAAATGTCGTGCTGTCCGTCACATATCAATTAATAGACTATAATTATTTATATGCTGGATTAGCAATCCATAATGAGAACCATGTCGTTGATCGTCAACGCAGGTTGAGAAGTTCGCCGTTTCGATCGGGGCAGAAGGGCCACCATTCAAGAAAGCAGATGGGGTCAACACGTTTAAGTCTGCTGGATTTTCTGAAATTGAAACCAAAGGTCTTGAATTAATGACAGCAGTGATGTGGCAGACCAGAGTTCGCAGTTCATCATATCCCAGGATGGAGGGTCCAACAGATCGATTGAAGTATGCTTGCGGTCTTCACTGCTGCTTCCCTTAATCCACCAAATTAGGGGACCGTGGGGGGATGAGGCGCAAGTCGATAGAGTCGGCCAAGCTGAAATCCAATACATGATGAGCTGCAAGAAGATTGTTGCCTTAGTTATTACTCCCTTTTCCAGCGTGACCAGAAGACCTGCTGAAGTTTAGCACGTTATTTCCGGCTCTTCGAATAGAACTTACGCAAGTAAGTACTTTGCTCATCATTGGCAGCAGCAGCATAACGCTCACAGACAATAAAGAAGCAGGCTTTGTTTCATACGTTACAGTCTCAAGCTTAAATAGCTCCAACTCAGCTTCGGGTGTATCCCTCCATGGTATGCATTGACGGTAGGTGTCAGCTTCATCTTGCAAATATCTCTAGTGAGTGCAACGGGATATGATCGAAATCGCAATAGTATATGGATCATTTTTGGTTGAATAAGAGGACCTGCCATTAAGACTTCATTCAATGATTATACTGTAGTGGTAACTGCTGAGATAAAAAACAAAAAACAAAACAAAGAAATTACCTGCAGCGTTAAAACGACTCGTCTGGAACACTTGATATGTGGGCTAATTCGACTTACTCCTTTATGAATGCAGAGTACAAAATGTGTCTCACAGTCCAACAATTCCTTGCTGGCCTTTACGACGGACTCACAACATGCGGAAGGCAAGAAGGAGGTGTGGCTGAACCCATAAAGTATATTTACTCTTCTTCTCTCTTAACAAACCGAGTCGATTTAGCACTATTCGTCAGTTTATCTCATAGGCAGAAAATTAAGTAAATTGTGTTCCTCCCTAAAAGTTTTGATAGAGATTGTGTACATTCTATGTACATTCTAATATGTGCAAACATACATCGTAACAGCGTGGAGTTTAAAGTAACTCATAGTCATTTCCGCCCATTTCAAACTTTTATTATGCCCTGCACCCCGGATTTCAGGGTATAATGATTTTGTGTCAATGTTTGCAACAGGCAGAAGGCGGTGTGAAAGACCCCACAAAGTCTATATATATTATTGATCAGAGCGTCGAGCTGAGTCGATCTAGCCATGTCCATCTGTCTCTCCGTCCGTTCGTCCGTCCGTATGAAGGTACCGGTCTCGTAAGCCACAAAAGCTAGAGATTTGAAATTTTAAATAAAGGTTCGGGTATATCATACGCAGTGCAAGAAATTTTGACTTCGTTTTTATATATAACACCGCGACCATAAAAGCTAAAGATGCCAAATTTCTGTGATGAAAATACAGATTATAAATATATTAGAGGTTTTGGATACCGCCCCTCATTAGCCCTAATAGATAACGTAACAAGCCGCGTCTTTTGAATTAATGGTAACTCAGGCATAAAGTTGATTTGATCCTCGCACAGCAGCTCATATTACAAGCTCATATGACAAGCCAATGAGCAAATCTATCTGTTGGGATTTGTAAATTGCTTTATCAGCCAAGGTTGTGTTAGATGGTATGTTCCGATTGCTTGTTTTTTTATCCGATATTTTATTATAAATTAATATCGCATTCGCAAATTAAAAACGTCTCAACCACAAAGTGCTATTTGGAAGCATTTTACAAATTTGGTCTATAAAGAAGCAAAATGCAAATAGTGCCGCAACGTGTTAAGCAGCAAGTCGCAGAACAACTTGGGGCGGCACCTATTCAGCAAGCACTCAACCGCAACGGAGCCGGTTGTCCGCCGAAATGATGAGACTGTCGATGTTGGATGTGAAAATAATAGGCAACAACAAATGACTGCATTTTTTCGCATTGATCGACAGGTGGTGATCGCTAAATGCCATCATGCGCTTAGGATGGTGGAAGAACCGGAATTTAAGCAATTGATTGAGGACGTCTCTAATTACCCTGGCTATAAGCTTCCTACCAGGAAAACGCTGTTTTGATTCCTTAAATTTGCCAAGAGCAGATGGCAATCATTAAAGAAGAAGTGGTTGATGCTACTGCGGTTTGACTGATAACTGACTGTTGGACGTCTTTGGTCCATGAAAGTTTTATGGCTGGGACTGCCCATTTTATTGAAAAGGAGTCAACAATAAAAGGAGCAAACAAGTTGAGGAACGCCACACATCTCAAAATTTGGCAGATCTATTAAGAAAGGTTGTTGTAGCGTTGGATATCCAAAACAAAGTTGCAGCGGTTGCCTCTGACAATGATTATAATATTGTTGGTGCAATAAAATTGGGCAGCTGGCGGCACATACCGTGTTTTGCACACACCGTCAACCTTATAGTTCATAAAGGCTTGCAAAAATAATCGAAATACGCAAAAATTTCAGTGCAGTTGTTGGATGTGCCAACTCGCTGGAATTCAACTTTCAGAATGCTTGACCGTTTGGTAACATTGAAGGAGGTGGTAATGCTGGTAGTATCAATTCTGCGACCCGATCTAAGCTTATCCAAAAGAAAAGAAAGATTGCTAGTCTAAGTTTTGGGTTGAATGAGTCAGCTGCTGCGTTGGAACTGTTTTAATGAAAGAGATGGAGCACCGGTTTAGAGTAGCCACTCGAGACTTTGAGCATAGTAGTATGCTGGTGCAATGCTGCCCCCGTAAGCCTCGATGCTAGCGTCGCAAAACCCATGGACCTCTAATTCTGCTTCTGGTAGTAAGCCAGCCGAGCAAAAGCACTCCTTAGACCGCTGCCAAAATTGTTGTAAATGTCAAGCCATGCAGTGTGCAAATTTGCAGAAAGACTCATCCCAATCAAGCTTGCTGCTGCAAGAAAATTTTTGCCTTAGTTATTACTGGGCCCACAAATCCGTGGGGAGGAGGAGAGAGTGCCGAGACGATCGTCATCTCCGACTCAGAGCCGCAGTCAATATTGTCTAGTCAATATTGTTTGGCTTTTTCTATCGTTATGTTATCGTATGTATTATAAATTTATAGTTTTTTGAAGTAATATTCTTTCTATATGTTTGGAATGCCTTTTTTAAATGAATTAATTGGTTTTTCTGTTATGAATATTAAGTTACTGTTAGCTTCGTCAGAGCTATGTTGTGTTTCTTCTCCGAAATAAGCTTGTTCTATTTTTTAGCCGTATTTTATGTATTTTATGTCAAAGTCATATTCAGATAATTTAACTCTCCATCGAGTTAATTTTGAGTTTGACTCTTTCATTTTGTATAACCAGCATAACGTCTGATGGTCACTATTAATTTCAAAATGTCGTCCAAGTAGGTTGGGTCTATTACACTGTAATTGGTTTCATGGTCATTAAGGGTTCTACTAATGTAACTAAGTGGATACCCGTTTTGCGAAATTACAGCTTCAATAATAATATTGCTAGCATCTACAGTTAAAACGAATTTACTGTTAAAATCTTGTATTTTTTAAATTGGATTTTTATACCCTTGCAAAAAGGGTATATTAATTTTGGTCAGGAGTTTGCAACGCAGAGAAGGATGCATCTCCGACCATATAAAGTATATATATTCTTGATCAGCAAGACGAGCTGAGTTGATATAGCCATGTCCGTCTGTCCGTCTGTCTGTCTGTCCGTCTGTCTGTCTGTCCGTCTGTCTGGATCAATGCAATCTCCTCCGAGACTATAAGAGCTACAGAACTGAAATTTTGCACATAGGCAGGAATGTCCTGCAGGCATTGTATATCTCGGAATCATCCGGATCGGATGACTATATCCTATGGCTCGCTTAGGACAGATCGGGAAAACTTCGATGTTATTAAAGTCAGAGACTTGAAATTTAGACTATATATACTCCTGATATGCACCCAAATACAACATGATATAGAATATATATCTACGCCTTTTGGGGGCGTAGCAAATCGGATAAAACTATATATTCTACAGATTTGAAGCTAGAGCATGCTTATTTGGAAAGTAATATACTTTAGGCCTCCTCTTCAGATTGATCAAAAAATTGTATATAAACGCCTACTTGGGGCGTGGCAAATCGGGAAAAGTCTATATAGTGCTTAACATAAATATTCCAATATTTTGGATGCTGTTAAAGCCAGAGACTTGAAACTTAAAACATATATTTGTATCAACCACCCCTATAAAAAAAGATTAAGAATATATATCTACGCCCATTAGGGGCGTGGCAAATCGGAAAAAAAATATCTTCTACAATTTTATACCTAGAGCTCAAAAATTGACACAGACGTTAGGCTTGACTGTTTCGACAAAATTATGAAAAATTATATATATCCGCTTCTTGGGGGCGTGGCAAATCGGAGAGAACTATATCTTCCAAAGTCTTATAGGTAGAGCTTCAAAATTTGATATATAGGTTACTGTTGCCCTGCTTAATAGGTTGCCCAAAAATGATATATATCCAATTGTTGGAGGCGTGGCAAATCAGCAAAAACTGTATCTATATCCTTTGCAATTGCAAGGGTATTACCAAACTTCGGCATGGCCGAAGTTAGCCCATCCCTCTAGTTATGTGTCTATTTTGGATTCTTTTCTAAGCACTCTTGTCATTGGCTTGGCTATGTCTGCAAAATTAGGGATGAATTTGCGATAGAAACCGGTTTATCCCAGAAACCCTTTTATTTCTTTGGTTTTTGTGGGAATTGGTTTTTTCCGGATTTGGTTTTATTCCATCTTTGGTTATGGAGTGACTTCAAATGTTCTTCTAATGATGTGGAAAAGACGATTATGTCGTCAAGATATACTAAGCAATGTTTGTTTAGTAATGGTCTTAGAACATTGTTCATGCAACGTTGGAATTTTGCAGGTCCATATCTTAGACCAAATAAATTCCATATCTTAGACCAAATAGCATTCGTAGTGGCCGGATTTGGTAGAGAAAGCTGTTTTGTAGGTTGAATCTGGGTAAATTTCAAGTTGGTGGAGCCCTTTTGCAAGGTAATTGTTGTAAAATAATTGAATCTGCCTTGTTTTGCTAAAAATTCGAATTTTTGTTTACCTGAAGCATGTTTTTTCTGTGAACAATCCATACGGGACTGCAGAAAGGGAAATTGGTTGGTCGTATAAGCATGTCTTCGATTTGTTGCTTAACTTCTTGTTCGTATGCTT
>JAWNOY010000415.1:0-22366 GCA_035045545.1 Drosophila gaucha
GTGCAGGTTCTTGCAACATGACCCGTCTTGCCACACCTAAAGCAAGCACCTTTCAGGTCCTCGCTGCTTGTGCAGTTTGCCGCAATGTGCCCAAAATCCTGGCATTTGAAGCAGCGTTTCGGTTGGTCGATAGCGCGTACGCGGCATACGACCCATCCTATCCTAATCTTTCCCATTTCGATTAGCTCCCTGGCTTTTGTCACTGGGAGAGTGAGTGTGGCCCTCTGTTGTCCACCAAAAGCTGGTCGAAGCGACCTTACTACGTCGTCTTTTAAGGACGACTCTTTCAAAACGGTTTTGACCGCCTCCAGGACTTCTACCTTTGTTACGAGCTCATCCAGATCGCGGACTTCCACTTGGGCCGAGTCCGTGAGCGTTTTTACAACTGCTCGGCTGCCAAGGGCCTTGCCTACAGCTTCTTGTAGCACTTCAGCGCTGTGCTCCGGTTTCCTGTTAAGGCGTAGGAGGAGATCGCCCTTTGACGTTTTCCTGATGCCTTGAACATCGCCACTTAGGTGTTTTAGCGCTGGGTCCGTCTTGACCACTCTAAGCATATCTGCATAAGAACAGCCATCCACTCCCGTTAGAGTAATTGCATCTGCTCTGGTCCGTTTTGTGGCCTGCTTTCGTCCTTTAACTGTTGACCAGTTATCAATGTTTTTCTGCCGAACAGCCTGACTGGGGCTTTTCGGGACAGCGCGCAGCATTTGGTGCTCCTGTTGAGTCCCAAGGGTTGACTTCTGGTGCCTTGGTTTTTTTGGGGGAGTTTTCCGCTGCTCTGGAGCAGAGTCCCTCGACCTCTTGGGCGTATTACTGCCGCTTGCTGGTTCAGCCATTTTCTTCGAGTCAGCACGAATCGCCACTGGCTCGGCTCTTATATTGCCTCTATTTAGCGAGGGCGTTGTCTGCACTGCGCAGTTTCTTGCATCGCTTTTGCAGAAACTCACCGCCGTGCCTTGCAGATTGACCAGTCTAGCCAATTCCTCCCTCATTAAGGCATTAATATGCCTTTGGCCGCCGAACAACGCCGTTAGGCCCTCCAGAGCCGCTCCCATTTGGAGTAGCGTGGCCTTCAACGTTTTTGGCTCGCCTCTCTCTTCCGTAGGTGGCTGATGGTCCTCGCAGTGCTGGGTCGTCGTCTGCTGTTGTTGAGGTGATCTCAACAACGAGGAACGACGTGCAAACGCTTGAAGCTCGTCCTCCATTCTGGCTTCCATACTGCTTAGCTTAAGAACTAAGCGTGTATTTTAATATAAGCCCAGAAGTATGTTATACTTTTGGGACTTAGTATGCTCTCCAACTTATTGGTGTGTGTCTTCGCTAATTCGATGCACAATGCACTGACCCCAGTCTTCGGTCAGCTGGTTGTGCCCTGCAGTTACCAACACTACTAACAGCTGTTAGAGTGAAAGCAACTGCTGTATTGTGGTATTTGGCGAGACAACCCGCGTTCCCCAACAATGCGGGAAAAAGAATCTGCTGCAAAAGAAAAGGAAATCACTCATAGAAGACGCTGACGCCCCCCTCCCTTATGCCTCGGACTTGAGGACGCCGCTCCAAACTGGTGCGCCCGCAGTGAGTTTCTACGTTTTTAACCGATGGGTACACTTCGCCCACTAGTAGCACGTGTACTGACACTGATTTTTCTTCACAGTGAAATCACCAAGTACAATTTTATATCAATTTTGTGTCGATTTTGTGTCGAATTCGAAGAGCACTCTGCAAACGCGTCCGTACTCTACGAAAAAACAACAACAAAACAACAAAACAACAATGTGTATACAAATGTGTGCACGTGTATATGTGTGCATGTGTATATGTGTATGTGTATATGTGTGCATGTGTATATGCGTGTCTGTGTGTATGTGTGCATGTGTATATGCGCGTAGAGGTAATATGTATAGATAAAAGATGTAAGCTAGGTTGTTTAAAACATCAGCTCGGACTTCGTTTAGGGGATCTCGTAGTCGGGCAGACCCGACTAGAGCTTTCTTACTTGTTTTTGTTGATATTGAGCATGCATCAAACAACAAAAAGATATTTGAAATTAAACGACTTTGCAGTACCAAGGTTACAATTGAACCTCCTAAAAAATTTGATGACTTAGTACAGTGCCATCGATGCCAGGAGTTCGGTCATACCCAGCGGTATTGTAATAAGCATTTTAGATGTGTGAAGTGTGGAGCTCCACACAAATCAACAGATTGCTCTAAATCAAAGGATGCAGATGCAAAATGTGCCAACTGCAATGAAAAGCACACAGCGTCTTACAAGGGCTGTAAAGTTTATCAGGCAACTACTCGTAGAATCAACGACGTCAAAAGAAAACCACTCATACCACCATCAAGAATATCAGAGAATAATCAGAAACCAACATTTTCTAGGCTGCTCAGCCACCAATTTTCATACGCCGATATAGCCAGAAACAGTTATGGGAAACCTGTGATTCAAAACGACGACATCAGTCCACCAAGCCAGTCTAACGTAAATTTCTCCGAAGAGAGAATCATTAAACGTATTGAAGAATCTATGCACAATAAATTTGAAAAAATTCTGGAAAAAATGATGCAAAAAGTCATGCTTCAGCTTTCTACGCAGATTTCAGACATGGTAAGGCACGTGCTAGCTCAATGCAAGTAAGTCTTAGAATGACAATGTGGAATGCTTACGGCCTAGCTCAGAATACGTCTATAGTTGAGCATTATATAAAAACCAATAATATTAATATACTTCTCTTTTCTGAAACACACTTCAGTCCATCAACATACTTTAATATTAAGGGATACCACCTTAATCAAGCAGATCATCCAAGTGGCAGAGCTCGTGGTGGAGCAGCAATTCTAATTAAATCAACTATTAAATACTCTGAGCAAGCCTCGGTTATCTTACATTGGTTTCAGCGCCCGATCATTAAAGTTTCAAGTTCTACTGGAGATTTTAACTTAGCAGCAGTTTACATGCCACCAAGGCATAGAGTTACACAATCCATGTTTCGGCAAATCCTTGGTGATCTAGAGCAAAGATTTCTGGCTTGTGCTGATTTCAACGCCAAAAATACGTGGTGGGGATCAAGAACTAACAACCCAAAAGGAGTTGAATTATACAAATGTATGCAGGCCGTGCATCTTAACTGTCATTCCACTAGTGAGCCAACCTACTGGCCCACAGATCCACAGAAGATTCCTGCTGTTCTGGACTTTGGATTTAGTAAAGGTATTGATGCAAACAAAATTTATGTTTCACCTTTTCACGACTTGTGCTCGGATCACTCAGCAGCTATAATAAATATCAATGAACCCATTGAACTACTAATAAGACCACCCAGAATTGTCAGGAAAACTACAAACATAAACTACTATCAGTCCTGGCTTGAGCACACAATCAACTTAGACACTCAATTTAATTCGGGAGCAGACATTGAAGCTGCGGTAGAAGTACTTGCCAGAAACATTCACGAAACATCTTGCCACACCAAACATTACTCATCATCCCCAGCGTGAGCTACACCTCTGGTCGCCGCAGATACAAGACTTATTAAGTCGGAAGAGGACCCTACGAAGGATATGGCATCAATCAAGAAATCCTAGGGACAAAGCTGTGTTAAATCGTATTACCAAAGAGTTAAAAGTGATGATACGGGTGGCAAACAATAGAGCAACAGAAGATTTTCTTGCTGCAGCTGAACCGGGAAGCTTGGAACATAATTTGTGAAATTCAACCAAGTATCTTAAAAGACCAATACAAAGGAAAGTGCCTTTACAGAGGTTAAATGGTACCTGGTGCAGATCCAGTGAAGACAAAGCAGAGGTGTTTGCCAGACACTTAGAGCTAACATTTACACTGTGAATTTTATAGATATTCCGTGTCAGATGGACCTGCGAATTCATCCTGTTGAACTACATGAGGCTGTTGAAGAGATATCTTCACTTAAACTAAATAAATCTCCAGGGTAAAAAAAATGCCCTCGCGATTCAAGCTCTTCCCAACAAAGCCTTGAAACAACTTTTGGAAATATACAATGGTATACTGAGGCTAACACACTTTCCTTCACAATGGAAGTGCGCGGAAATACTTATGATAGCAAAACCAGGAAAACCAGAGCATCAGTCTTCTTCATATCGCCCAATTAGCCTACTGACCATATTTTCTAAAATATTTGAAAAAAATAGTAGAGTAGTTCAAGAAATTTTAAATACTTTTGAAAACAAAAAATACTGCTAAAGTATGGCACACAGGATTGCTTTTTAAACTTAAAAAAGTGATCCCAACACCATACTTTCTAATTTTAAAGACAACGGAACATTTTATGTAACATGTGAAGGTGTGGACTCTGAGATAAAAATTATAAAGGCTGGAGTGCCCCAAGGAAGTGTATTGGGACCTATCCTATACAGACTTTACACTGCTGACCTTCCAAAAATAATTGATGATAGACTAATGATAGCCACATATGCTGATGACACTGCTCTTCTTGCCTCTGACATAAAGTATACCTGTGCCTCAAGCATACTGCAAAACTAATTAAATATTATGGAACCATTGCTTAAACGTTGGAATATTGGTATTAACAATGAAAAATCAACACACGTAACTTTTACTCTCAGGCGTGAAAGTTGTCCACAGGATCAACACAATGGTCTAAACATCCCTATTAATAGCTCAGCCAAATACCTGAGCCTAAATTTAGACAGAATACTGACTTGGAACTTACAACAACTAAACCAAAAGCTGCTGAAGTTAAACTGGATGCTTGGACAGAACTCGGCTTTAAGCCTAATTACTAATATACAGAACACTACTAAAACCAATTTGGACTTACGGTATACAACTATGGGGCACTACAGCTAAAAGCAAGACACTTATCAGAAAAAGATTTCAATCCAAATTTCTAAGAAGAATCGTAAACGCTCAGTGGTATGTTAAAAATGAAATAATCCACAGAGATTTGAAAATAGCAACGGTTACAGACGAACTTTCAAAATTTAGTACAAGACACTTAACAAGGTTTGAAAACCATGAAAACAGCTTAGTTTTTAACCTGTTGGACACCACTACACACGACTTCACCCTCTGGATCTTCCATTCAGAGCAATTTAATACATATGTATACACTCATCAATAATCCACCACACTCTACCTTCATGAACAGTTCACACTGATACATAACTCTCACTTCCCAATTAATTCGCTTGATGTCTCTAAGACATTTGCAAATAAAGACAACATAAAATAAAAAAAAAAAACTTTTTCAAATGTCTTTTTTGCTCATTGTTTAAATGGTCTAGTCTATACTCATTACCTTCTTCAATGTTATTCTCTAAAGCGTAGTTAAACTCATCTGTAGTTTTCCCTTTAATTTGGTTGAAGGCAAGTTCAATTATTTCCCATGAATTTTCATTATAGCCGAAGCATTGTTTGATTGTTGTATTTTGTTCAGTATGATTTCTAAAGCTATATTGATTAAGTACTGTTACTCCTTTTGTGTAATTAATGCATGCTTCGCAATCAATAAGTAATTGTCGTCACAGAAATATATTATAATTTTAAGAAAATTTAAAATGTCTGGTCAGTTGGAAAAAGTTTATTAGGTTGGATTTTAACAAATTTTTAAAACTGTATTTTTTTTCCATTGTCTGTACTGTAATTTGTTTTGTATGTATTGGCAAATTGAACAAATTGTCATTCATTATATTAATACTTGATCCCGTGCCAACTAAGCATTTACTTTTTTATTATTCAATTTTTTTTTATTATTTTTTATTTTTAATTTTATGTTGTCTTTATTTCCAACTGTCTTAGAGACATCAAGTGAATTAATTGGGAAGTGGGAGTTATGATAGCGTACAACAAAAATGGAAATTGACGAAAATTTTCAAGTTCTAGCCAGAGAGGCAGACACAATATAATTCGTGGTTTGGTCTGACCCTGTGATTGTCCATATTATTGGTAAGTCAGATTAGTCTGATTACCCTTTTATTTACTTTGATCGGACTGTTCTTGGTATTGTTTCTTGTAATATCCTGTATTAGTCTGTCCTTGATTATTATTTTGAGTGTTCGGTTCTTGATTGTTATGGGTAGTATTTGAGTTAGAACTCGTTGATGGATTAAATGGTTGATTGTTTTGTGAGTAATTTTGATTTTTATTATATATCATAATTTTCGGAAAATCTATGAATATAAAATGGTCAGTTGGAAAAAGTTTATTATGTTGAATTTTTTACCAAATATTTCCAATTGTATTTTTTTGTCCATTGTCTGTACTGTAATTTGTTTTGTATGTAATGGCAAATTGAACAAATTTTCATTCATTATATTAATAGTTGATCCCGTGTCAAATAAGCATTTACATTTTTTATTATTAAATGTAATTATTATATATTGTCTGCCTCTCGGGCTAGAACTTGAAAATTTTCGTCAATTTCCATTTTTTGTTGTACGCTATTTCCATCTTTTTTAACTGGTGGTTTGGTCTGACCTTGTTGTCCATATTGTTGGTAATTCTGATTAGTCTGATTACCTTTGTATTTACTTTGATCGGACTGCTCTTGGTATTGTTTCTTGTAATATCTTGTCTTAGTCTGTCCAATAAAAATAAATAATCAATATTATTTAGAGTGTACTTTTTTTGATTGTTATGGGTAGTATTTGAGTTAGAACTCGTTGATGGACCATTAAATGGTTGATTGTTTTGTGAGTAATTTTGATTTTATTATAATAACTTTTGGAACTAGTTGCCTGATTTTCAAATTTATCTTCAAAAATATTTTTTGTGGTGCTCGCTTAAGTATTGAAACTGTATATATGTCTGCTGAATGCAAGTTTTAACTGTTTTTCTTGCATCTTCCTTATAAACTAGGTCAATATTTGCGGTGGCTTCAAGGTCAAGCTTATCTAATATGACACAGATTTTTTCTTATAATTCACTACAAAAGTTTCCTGTATACTTTGTGTTATACAATCTACTTATAAGTTCATTAATCGAGGTCTGGGTCGTATACTCTTCGATCAGATGTGCTGTCCTTTGTGCGTTGCCAATGATGAGCGCGTCAATTGCTCCGTACATTATGCTGTTGCCTGGGATCGGCTCTTGGATATAGACTACATATGTATTCAATTCGTCTGATGAATCCGTTGAGCTCTCCAGGTACTCCATAAAAAGGACGGAAAGCTATCGCTGCGCAGACGTGAACGGCACTTCGGCTAACGGTTAGTTGTTCGCCTGTGTGTGCGACACGAGCCCATTGCTGAATAGCTGCGTGCGACAGAGAGCCACTCCTGTGTGTCTATTACGCATTCGTCGTTGCGGTGTTTACAGCAACCGTTAAAGAGTTTGATGCCTTTGTGTTTTGAAGTATCGCGCCAGCGTCCGTTTGCAAGCAGTGCAGTGACGCATTTCTGCGCCTGCTGTTAACGGCAAGCAGTGCTGTCACGCATTTGGGTGCTCGGCTCACTTTTGCGTTTTGTTAGCAGCATTTCTGCGTCGACCTTTGTCGCCACGCGACAGTCGGTGGCTCCGGTCCCGCCTCTTCTTATGAGTCTGACGAGATGACGATCACGCTCCTCCTCGTTCCTCCTCGTCCTCTGAGTCGGAGATAACGATGGTCTCCTCGATGTCCGTTTCTTTGCTACGATATTGCGTGGGAGACCGTGCCGGCTCCCACGTGGACAGCGGCGAATACCTGCCGTTCCTTATCCAGGGCACGTCCTTTTCCCAGTGTGGCACGCATGGCGATGTTACCGGTGCCCGTACCTAGCCATCGGATCGGGGCGTCGCCCATCCTCCGCTCGTTGCACCGTCCGGTACGTATGGCGAGGCTGGCGTTGTCCATCCCTCGTCATCGGACTGGGGTGTCGCCCATCCTCCGAGCGTTCCGCTGTCCCCGCTGCTCACCGAACATGCCGATGCCCAGGATCCCGGTGATGGCGTTGGATCCTCCATTTCCGACGACGTCCACGTCGTCACATAGGCCGGGTGCCGCCTAAGCCAATTCACCGTTTTCCTTGCATGGCTTCAAGTCGGCTATATGAGCGGTCCTCGTTCGCCTATCTGCTTTTGATCCTATTTTGCAGATCACCGGCGAGATGAAGCCGACCACAGTATATGGTCCTCCATAACGTGGTGCTAGTTCCGCTGCGAAGCCGTCTGCAGCATTGTATAGGTGTCGATCTTTTGCCCACACCTGGTCCCCAATGGCCGGTATCCATGGCCGCCGCCGCAGGATGTAGTGCCTCGCCTGATCCTATGCAGCTCTCTCCAAGCTGCGCCTCACACCCTGGAACACCTCTGCCAACTTGTTTGCTCTCTAATTTGGGTTTTGCGTTGCTTGCCCGGTGCCCACTGTTACCACGGCGTACAGTGCTTTGGGCAGCCTCGGCTCTCGTCCCTGCGTCAGGAAGGCTGCACTGTACCCAGTCGGTGCTGAGACACTGCTGTTGACTGCCAACGTCAGCTCCGGAAGCGTCTCGTCAAAGCCCCGCTGGTTGCTTCAAGCGAATTGCGCAATCATCGTCTTCACTGTACGATTTGCTCGTTCAGTCGGGTTCTCTTGTGGCGTATATGGCGCCGTCAACTGATGCCTCACCCCAAGCTCGTCCAAAAATGTTTTTAATGTTCGGCTGATGAGCTGTATACCATTATCTGTGATGAGCACCTTAGGTACCCCGAATCGGGCCAAGATCCGCTCCCGAAATGCTTTTTGTGGCGTTGTTGTGTTAGCGCTTCGGAGCGGCACCATCTCCGTCCACTTGGAGAATCTGTCGATGAACACCAACAGCATGATATTCCCGTGCTTGGACCTCGGCAAAGGTCCTACGAAGGCGGCATACACGGTGGCCCACTGCTCCTCGGGGATCTGTGTCAGCATCTTGCCCGCTGCCTGAAGTTGGCTCGGCTTATACTGCTGACACAGTTCGCATTGTTGCACATATGTGCGCACATCTCTATACAGCCCAGGCCAATAGTAGCGAGCTGCCACCCGTGCTATTGTTTTCCGGCTTCCAAGGTGTCCCGCCGCCACTGCGTAGCGATCTAGTAGTTCTCCTTTAGCACCTGTGCTCGCTTGCCTTTTGGTACGCATAGTTTCCACTTGGGATATGCCGATACAGTTCTCCCGCCTCTTCTACATAGTCTGGAAATTTGTGGGGCTTCACTTTTAGCTCCCGCCGCAGCTTCTGGATCCATGGACACTGGTCGTTCGCCTGTCCCTCAGTGTCAACTAGTACCCGACATGTCTCCTCGGGCAGTGGCTGTCAAGATAAGCGTCTGCCACGACATTTAGATTGCCATTCCTATATTTTACTTCAAAGTCAAATTGTTGCAGTTCCGGTGCCCATCTAGTAATCCTTCCTGTCCGACTCTCGATGGAGTTGAGCCATTTCAAAGCCATGTGATCTGTTATCACAATGGAATGGTATCCCTCCAGATATGGCCTCATCTTCATCTATGGCCCCATATTATTGCCAGACACTCCTTCTCGGTGGCAGAATAATTCCGCTCCGAATTATTGAGTGTTCTGCTGGCATATGATATGACTCGCTCCCCATCCTCTGATGTTTGCGTCAGTATCGCTCCAAGTTCATAGTTGCTTGCATCCGTTTGCAAACAAAATGTTTTGGAGAAATCTGGGCATGCTAGCACAGGTGCTTCTGTTAATTTGGGTTTAACAGTCTCAAAAGCCTTTTGCCGTTCCTCTGTCCAATCCCACTTGGTGCCTTTCTTCAGTAATGCATTGAGGGGATGCACTGTTGTTGCAAAGTCTGGTACAAATCGGTGTTACCATGACACCACTCCAACATTTTGCCTCAGTTCCTTAATATTGGCCTTCAATTCTGCTATTCCCGCTACTTTTTCTGGGTCAGTTCGGATTCCACTCTCCGTCACTCTGTGGCCCAGGTATTTTAGCTCGTTCTTCTCATATAGTCCATATGCTCTTGGCGAGTTTTCCCAATCACTATAATGTCATCCAAATATGCAAACACATGCGGCATCATATCTGGCCCAATGACACTATCCAATGCTCTCTGCAATGTTGCTGGAGCCGAATGGAGTCCAAATGGCATCACTTTCCATTGAAACAGTCCCTTTCCTGGAACAATAAATACCGTCAGTGGCCGTCTGGATTTCTCCATAGGGATCTGCCAGTACCCGTCCTTAGATCTTGTTAGATCAATCTTGTTATGAACCGTGCTTCGAGCAATTACTCCAGAACATGATGCAGCCGCGGCAACGGGTAGGCATCTTTTACTGATCTGGCGTTGAGCTGACGGAAATCCACACATAGCCGCCATTTCCCGGTCTTCTTCTTGATCATGACTATTGATGCGCTATGTGGGCTCTTCGAAGGCTCAATGCAGCCTTTCGCCAGCAGCTCATCCACCTTTGGGTTGATCTCGGCCTGCATCTGGAGATTGCTTGATGAGTCGCTCGTCATGCATCGTGATCCGACATTCGGCTGAATTTCTTGAGAACGCCTTTACTTCCACATCTTCGTGGAGTGGCTCTCCGGACCCCTTTTCCACTCCCTCCAGTTGTGCGCCATGTCGTGGGTTCCTCGGCGCAATCTCCAGTTTCTGCCCGGCGCACTCCACTGTGATGCCCATGCTGACCAAGAAGTCCCAGTCGAATCAACTTTCGTGTGGTGCTCCACCGGCCCACGTCACCGAGCCTGTTAGCTAGTTTTTCACAAAAAAGCTGCTTGTTGCTCCGGTGTCGATCGTGGCCTTAAACTGTGCGGCGCCGATTCCAACCGTCGACGAAAGCTGTGCACCCTCGTCGTAGATGTCCCCTACTGGCGTCTGGGGCCTCCTCGTTGCGGTTCCCGCTCGCCCCCGGATGGCGGGTGCCGCTGGTAGTTTCCCGTCTGGCAAGAAGCAGGCGTTCTGATTCCGATACGCCCACATAGCCAACAGAACTCCAGCATGGCGTTCCGGAACTCTATTGCCCAGTGGCCCTCTTGGCCGGGTCGTCGGGACTTCCATTTGCGTCTTTGGCGCTGGCCTGGGCCTTGACAATTCTGTCTCCCTGCTGGGGTGGTGTGTGTCTCCCATGCTCCCACTCCCAGCGTCGTTCATGGCGCTGAATCTTGTTCTTTCTGGCTGATTTTGCTGGCGCAGCTTTTCTCTGTCCTTTTCGAGCGATTCAAACTCCTCGGCAAGCAGCATCAGTTCTGTCACGCTGGTGAACTGGTAAGGCCGAGTAACGTAGTGAGCGCATTAGCCTCTGCATCTCCACCATATATATCTTAAACGGCTCTCCCATAGCTTGTCGTCTCCGAGTCACTTCGTTTTGCAAATTTTCGAAGTAATCTTGTGGTAAGAAATAGTCCTGAAAATTTGTGACGAAGGTCGACCATGACGTCCAATGTCTATTGTTGGCTATGTACCATTTTAACGCCATAGCTTTCAGCAGTTCCGGCATAGCTCTCATGACCAGGTCCAGCTCTAGGCCGTATGTTCGTTGTTCGTTGTTCCATCGAATCGGAAGCCCCACTCTCGCACCTGCTTACCCACCTTAGGATATTCGGGTGCCGTTGGAATCGGGAATCGCTCCCGTGTCCTCACTTCAGGCTGTGGAGTCGAGGTAGCTCCCCAGTGTCTCTGTTGCCGATCCTGTAGGCGCGTGGCCTCATTCGTCGATGGTATACTTAGTTTCGCCATGTTGTCCATGCCGTCTATCTCCTCGCCCTCTTCCTTTATTGCTACGGTAGGCACTTCCTCTCTTGCAGGCGAGATTCGGCCATGGAGGTTGGCGAGCTCGGCGATCCTGAGAGATTATTGGATTCGTCCCCCAAGTTGGGCGCCAGTTGTAACTAACCTTCGGTTATTCCGAGTTCAAGCCGGGCTGAGTTCAGTCGACTGTGTGTTCATGCCAACAATATTTGTATTTGTAGGCACCTGGCGGTAATAATAAGTCTTTTATGTTTTCAAGTTTAAGCGATATATTTTGCACTTCGGGGTGCTTATGTTCATGTAATTTCACAATTTTTGTATCCTGCCTGAAATATTCCTACTATCCGCAAGGACTCGCCTCCTTTGGGCACACTTGGCTGCGTGATTTGCTATTTAGGAAGTCACTCCGGCTTTCCGAGTGCGATACGTCTCTCTTGCACTAAAGGGTACACTAGGTTATCGCTAGGATACAGGCTCTCCTACTGGCTGGCTTCCCCTCGAGTACTCCTACGTATTCGCAAGAGACAGTGTACTCACTCCGAGTCCGCACGGCTACACCTTAAATACCACTCACACACTCCAAGATTCGCTAAAGCTGCCTATTTGTTGCCCACCTGCCAAGCAATGTCCTGTCTTGGTGGCAGTTGTTGCTAAAGAGAGCCTTGAGCGTGGTGTCCTGTGTTGTCCTTTCAGGTCCCTCGATATCCTTGCGTATCTCTCGATGTCGTTGCGTGTCCTTTGATGTCCTTTTCGCTGATCACTTCCACTTGGCACTTTGCGTTTAATTATAACCTCTTTGGTTGCCTCGGTTATTATTACCTCTGTAGTAAAATTCAGTACTTGCGCTTCCAGTTATTTCAGTGCTGCAATGGATATATTTAACCTTTGCATCATTCAAATTACTGAAATTACCGGCTTCCAGTATAATACGCAGCTTTTCATGTTCACAATTGTGTGTCATGGATGCTACGGACTCTTTGGTCGAAATATATCCGCATTGTCCGGGTCAAGGCCTTCATCAATATAGGCTTCTTCTATATATTGGTATCTGCTATATTGAGATGCTGCTTTACCTTTCTGTTTTAGGTTCAATAATTTAGCTTTTATAATATCAGAGGATTCTCCTTTGACGTTAGCATTGAGCTTTCTTATTATTTCCTGGATTGACTTTTTGTTATTTTACAGACAGTTTAGTACCATCAAAATCTGAGATTGAAGCTCAAACTTGCCTCACATATTCCCTGTCTTTGGTAACTTGATCCATTTTGAACGGTATTTGTATTTCTTCCGTTATTTCTCATCAGTTTCGAATTCGATGTCTATCATTTGTTAAGACTCGTCTATTAATCTGTTAATCTGTTTCGCTAATATACCCCATTTCATACTATTACGTAGTGTGTTAACGATGCAGTTGCACCTGAACTATTGTTGTATGTCCAACTATAGGATGATTATCATTTTGATCTTTTACCTGTACATAAGGTAAAATACTGAGAATCTTGCCTTTTGCTTCTATTGTTAGAAAACTTATTAAAGGACTGGATTCTGTATTAAATGAGTCAATATATTCGTTTTCGAATTCATAAACAGAAATGATTTCTCTATATTCACGCAGAATTTGTATTGAATACAAGACAACATTTGAATTATTATTGTAAAATGTATCTATTTTGTCATTCATTTTATTTTTTTTATAGTTTATCTAGGTCATTAGTTCGGCTAATGTACCTTTCTTTATTGACTATTTATACAAAAGATACATTTTTAATAGTAAATTTAATACTGTCAGTATGCTCAAGGTAATCAAAATTAATGATTCATTCTCTAAGTGTGGTGTGGTGTCGACTACCTCGACAACATTTAGCACATTTGCATTTACCACCCATTTCTACTATTGGGAATCTATACGAACCTAAGCAAATAAAATTTATTTAAAAATTTAAAATCTATTCATGAATATTGATCTGTTTTTCTTCTTTTTTTTTAAATTATAAAAAATTTTCTTATATTATTCAATTACATATATGTATATATATTTTGTTGTACATTTGTTTTTCGTTATTTTTCTACTCGATCAACCCAGTAATCTTTCCTGGCTGTTTCGTATGGCTTTACAAGTTATACTCTTTAACCGGGCAACTCAATTGACGCTCATATACATATACGATATATACATGTTTTTTTATATAATGTTAATGTTGGGCAACCTCTGTAACGCTGTCGGTCTACCTTGACTCAGCTTGTAGCGCTGGCGGTGCCAGTGCTGGAGTTGCACAAGCTCTTAATGTTGTCTCTTTTTTTATTCTTCGTTGGCGCTCATGGTACCGCTGTCGGTCCTCCTTGTACATGTGTACTCACAGTGTATACTACATGGGTCCAGGGCAGTATGCGGGGCACTTCTTTTTTTGGTTTTGGGACGGCTTTTTTTGTAAGACAATAGTTTTTATTCTGTGTGCATAATCTGCTCTTAGTGGTAGAGGCTGAGTTGTGATTGTTCTTATAATTGTTTTGAACTGAATTGATGTAGTCGAGTTTAGTTTGCAATTTAGTTCCTTCCGTCCAACGTAATGGTTGGTCGGGGACAAATAACAATTTAAGAATTTCGGCTTTTCTTTTCTTAGCCTAATTCTTAGCCCACTTCTCTTTGTAGGTTTTTTCACATCACTCATTACCTCTACTCACACAGAATTTGTTGGCATCGCTCAGAAGTTAAATATTGGCAGCTTACATCCACGTTTTCCACACCCACGGAGTCTTCTTTATGCTTTATTGGAGCAACAGTGTTTTGTTTAGGTTCTGCAATATATTGTTTTGCAGATCTCCAATTATTTGAAACATCTCCAGTTAGGTCGTTTGCAAGTTTCATTCACTTGTCACGGTCGCCATGTTAAGTCACTGATTATTAACTCCACTTTTCATTAAATTGCTGTACAGAGACGTATACCTTTTCTCTGGTTTTTGATCGAATGATCTTAAGCTTTATTCATATAAGTTTCTTAGCTTAAAGTACATAATGTTCTTATATATAATGAGTTGTGCCGCTGAGAGCGTCTGCAAAACGGGAGTATGTATCATGCAAAATATATTTGTGTAGAGTTGGGCTTAGGCTACCACTCGACTGACTGCGTCAAAGTGCTTACGGTGCAGATCTCACGCTGCAGGCCAATCCACATATAAGCGGCTAATCGTATTACGGCATTTGTGTAGCGACAAAGTGCCACTATGTTTATAAGTGTAATACTCTAGCTTTAAGTTGGGCATATGTCAACATCAGATATTGTATACACTACAATACAATGGGCATATGAATATACCATATACAACATTCTACACCTCCCTTTTTAAAAAATAACGTAAATATACTTATGAAGTTATTTATAATATTTATATATATGTTGTTAGGTGATATATATTAATTATTTTAATATTATTTTTAGATTTAATAACAACATTTTACATTTTTTTTTGCTATAAATCTTTTGTGTTTGTGTTTTTATATATGTATATATATGTATTTTCTTTTTGTAAAGTTTATTGTAATTAATAAAAAATTTAAATTATTTGTTTTCCAATTTTTTTATGTTTTGTATTGATTAGACCATTTTATAAAACGTTTAAGCTCTTCTTTTAATAATTTTTTTTTTAACCTATTTTTTGTTTTTTGTTTTTTCTTTAATTATATTGTTATCGTGATTGTCTATACCTATGACCTCAAATAGTCCTATATAAGTAGGGTCTAATTTATGTCCTAATTCGTTTTTTAATAGAACTCTATCTCCTATTTCTATGCTTATGTCTCCTGCTTTATTTTTTTTTTTTTTTTTTTTTTTTTTTTTTTTTTTTTTTTTTTTTTTTTTTTTTTTTTTTTTTTTTTTTTTTTTTTTTTTTTTTTTTTTTTTTTTTTTTTTGTTTTTTTTTTTTTTTTTTTTTTATCGTAATATTTCTTAATTTTAGATTTATGATTCTCTCGCTCTTTGTATGCTATTTCTAGTATAAATTTAAAATCGTCGATATTGTATAAGGGGTCAATTTTACCTATCTTATTAAAATCAATGAACTGTGTTGGTAGTCTACTAAAGACAAGTTCGTATGGACAATAATCATGCGTGACCGAGGGTGTTGTGTTGAAACAATAAGTGAAATATCATATCCAAACATTCTAATCGGTTTTGTGTGCAGATATTTATAAACGAATGTATTCATTGAATGTTCTAGTTGTGAGATTTTGAATCTTCATGTACTTATATATATTTGATATTATTTGATTTTTATACTCAGTACCCATGTCCGTGATGAATATCTTATGTATAACATCGGTATTTCAGTTATTGTCATAGGGGTCTTTATATGTGTTGTTGTTTTTGATGTAAGGTATTTAGGACATTTATTTATGTACTCCTTTATATGACGTGTCATATTTTTCCAATAATAATATCTTTTTACTTTGGCCAAAGTTTTTGTTATGCCAGTGTGACCTCCTTGTATGGGATCGTGATGGTATGTTAACAGTATTGCTTCTTGATCTTTTTATTTATTATTGGGGACACAGGCTTGAGTAGCGCTACTCTTAATATTTTCAATATTTTATTGCCCATATTTTTTAAAGATTCGATTGAAATGAATTTAAAGATCTTTTCGCTCGGTGCTACTTTGTGTTGACTGATATCAAGTATACCGGCTTGCATTTCAAGCCAAGGGCTCCATTAGTGTACAGATCGCTAATATCAATTAAAATTTTTCTTCCATGTTTCAAAAAACATGTATGATTCTTTATATGCAAGGCCACTACTTTTTGTACTTCGTCATTACAAATGACTTCATATATGTTGGGCTTAGAAACATTATCAAGAGTTTTCGTATGCAAATCTACTTTTACATTTCCTTAGCAGGAATTTTTCTGTTTACTTTGATTTCTAGTAGTGACTTTTAGTGTTGTTGGTGTAATATTTTTCAGATCTTTGATAGTGATTCGTGAAAGCGCATCAGCTACTAGATTGTCTTTTCCGTTTAGATACTCGACTGTAAAGTCGTACTCCTCTAATTCCAAGCGCATGCGGGTCAATTTTGAGCTTAAAATAATCATTGAAAATAAATATGTTAATCTGTCTGAACTGTGAAATGTCTACCATTAAAGAATGGTCGAAAATGTACTATTGCCCAGTGAATTGCTGTTAATTCTTGTTCTATAGTACTTTTGTTACTTTTTGTGAATCCTCTTAATGCATATGAACGGGAAGTTGGAGTCCATTATAGTTTTGAGTTAAAACTGCTCCACATGTTTGCTTACTTGCATCTGTGATTATAGAAAATTCTTTGCTAAAATCAGGATATTGTAACAGGGTTGGTTCAATGAGCTTATTTTTAAGGAACGCATTTTGGTATTCAACTGTCCATTCAAATGGAACATTCTTTTTACATAATCTGGTTATATGCCGTAAATAGGCGGTGAAGTTTTTATAAAATGTCTATAATTGCGCTGTCCGCATAATGTAGGTCTGGGTAGCTCATTACGACATCATATTTCATGTCATTCTTTTATCTGTGCATTTGTGACCAAGAAAGGTCTCTTGGTGCATGAACAATGAGCATTTTTGTGGATGTAATTTCAGATTGTTTTTCTGCGAAGTTCAAACACGTTTGTTAAGTTTTTTTCACGTGTCCGTCTGTTCGTCTGTCCGTCCGTCTGTCTGTCCGTCCGTATGAACGCAGTAATCTCGAAAACCTCAAAAGCTTGAGATTTGAAATTTTAGATATATATTAATGTATACATAATGCAGTACAAGTTCCCGGAATTTTTTTTTAACATTTATAACTCTTATGATAGAAAAAATTTTTTACCTAAAAATAATAATTTCTACAAATTTTCTTCTCTAAGATGTGTTCTCCTTTCTTCCAAATTTTACTAGAAGTAGAATACACCATCTCACTCGATGTCGAAGATGTTGGAACATCAAGACTTACCTAGCAAGCATTTGTAACAATGACAATTCATTGCATTGTTCTCAAAATAATAAAATATTTAAATTTCTAATAAATACAACAGTATTAGAATTAATTTCGGGACTTGCGGAATTCCCGAAAATTCCGATCACGACATTTGTACTGTTTCACAAAAAGTTCGGCCATCTATTTTACAAATGATGACGAAGCCCTCCAAGAAATATAAAAGGTGGTGCAACAAAACCTAGTAAACGCTATTCATTGTAGGTTGCCCACCTTAGCAATATTACAGATCGAACTCCCTTCCCGGCAACCAAATTTCGTCATTCAAAAATCTGGTGACCAATGTCATTAACAAGACTGAAGAAGTTGAAATAGCTACAGCCGAACATAATCGCGCCCATAGAGCGGCACTAGAAAACGTAAAACCAATCCTCGGCGATTACTATTTCCCAAAAATCTCTAAACTATTGCAAACAGCAAGCTCTGCACTAGAGCAAAATACGAAATACGGCTATGTATAACAACGATACCATTGATTGCTAGTAAAATGCTACATATAGACGTTTTTCGGAGGACAAAAAAGTGTTCTAAAGTTGCATTGAAAAGTATTATCAATTTGATAAAACACAACCGATAATTTCGAGAACAATAGCTGAAATAAAGTTCCCAATTATTCAACTTCTGAATAATTTCCCCAAAATCGCATTCAATTCACAAAGTATAAAATATCTGTTGAAAACCCAATTTGGTATCGACGTCGTTAATGCACTCCTGATGGGCAGGTGGAACGCTTCCATCAAATGCATTTGTGCATAAAATTAACAAAAACACTGTAGAGCTAATAATGGTAGCAACTATCGAATACAACTTGACAATTTATTCAGTGACTGGAAAAAACCGATAGAGGTAATTCACGCATCGAGGGAAGAATTGAGAGGGAATAATAAATAAAATAGTTAGTGCTCAGCAAACTCAACTAGACAAAAACAATCCGAAACGACGAAACAGGGTATTCGTTCGTAGGGAAAAAAGTGTCCCTTAAGAACAATAAAAGACTTGGCAACAGAATAACGCCGATCTGTTCTGAAGAAACCATTCAGTCAGACCTATGAAAGTCCGTTCTTATTAGAGGGTGGGAGGTCCATACGGACAACCTGAGGTAGGTGCTAGCAATTTTAAATACAAATATATGAACTGACAAATGCAATCAATAAATTGCTTAAGGCAGGTTACCAGATACACCAAACTTGAATGAGACATTGTTGGTCTGAAATAGAATTTAAATTACAGAGATTCCAAAATTTATCGTTGTCAATCACTTTAGCAAAATCGAATATCATAAACCCAACAATGACTTGAAGTCTATCTTCGTTGAACACTCTACAGAGGTGCCTGTAGGAAGCTTAATGGAAGAATCCAATATCAAAATACTTCAGTCCAGTAGCATAATACATATACTAAGCGATCATCCTCTGATAGATTTTATTTGTAAGAAAATTAAAAATTTTCCCGTAATCCACAAACATGTGTTGATAATGGAGTTAGAGAGTTGAAGAGGGAAAAACTTGGGGAAGGGGGGGGGGGGGTGGGGCGGGGGGCCCCCTTTATACCCCCTCTTTTTTTTTTTAATTCCACTTTTTTTTCTGGTTTTTGATCGAATGAATAAAAAACATAGTGTTCTTATATATAAATAGTTTTGCCGCTGAGAGCGTCAGCAGAACGGGAGCATGTATCATGCAGTATATATGTGTATATTTGTATGAATGTGCAGAAGGCACATACATACTTAGAGTTGGGCTTAGCTACCACTCGACTGTATGCTTCAAAGTGTTTACGCTGAATATATCATATGCAACAAACTACACATCGCTTTTAAAAAAAAAAAATTAATATAAATAAAAATAAAACTAAATAAGTTATTTATAATATTTATATATGTTGTTAGTTGATATATATTAATTATTTAAATATTATTTTTATTTAATAAAAAAAATTTTTTTTGTAATTAATCTTCTTTATGTGTTTTTTGTTATATATATATAATAAAGAATATCGAGAATCGGTTTATTAAAAAAATATAACTTTATTTCAACTTATCCGACACTACGGAGTAGAGACAAAAATCTGGATCTAATTATGCTAAGTACTGAAGACGTTTAGCAAACCTCGGCTTTGAGCTTTTATTAATTGGACTTTAAACCTTGCAGGTTTTGGCCCTTAAGATGATCGCTCTTTGGGAGAGGCGAATATTGAGAGAGCCGTGATTTGTGCCAAGTCAGCAGTTTCAACCCCTATGGTGGGAATAGCGACAGTTGTTTATAATAGTTGAATAGTTCGTGGAAAGCCAGAATTGTTATTGTCACTATTTGATTATTGAATTATGTTTATGTTACTAATGTGGAAAAGGAATGTGTATCTTATGTAATATACAATTGTCAAGTGTGTGAATACATATGTCACTTCCCCATCCTTAAAAAGTAAGAACGCTGTAGTCGGGTTTGCCCGACTACGAGATCCCCTGAACCAAGTCCGAGGCGGTGTTTCAAACAATCTAGCTTATATCTTTTATCTGTACTTATTACCCTCTGCGCGCACACACACACGCACACATATACATACACAAGCACGCGCGCCGCTTACTGCGTAGATGATTTAGCGGCTGCGCTTGGGCTTGGCAGCATTATAAGAAAGTGATTGTTAAATAACTTCGGATCTAGATCTACTTTCTTTATTAAATTTTCAGGACATAATGCCCTTCTCCTCGTCCGCCTGCAGCTCCAGTAAAATCGCTGGCCAACATGCGAGGATCGGCCGGGTGAACCTTACCGACGCCGTAGTTCGGGGCGCCGGCCACTGCTTGCTGTTTGTCCTCCTTAGTGGGCTCCATCTTTTTGTTGAATAGGCCGAGGTCGTGCCAGCAGCCCCTTTTTATACCCTTCGGCCGTGAGTGTCGGTGTCGGTGGTGTATGGCGGTTCCTTAATGTTTTCCCTTACGCGGTCGCACTCTTCTGGCAGCCTCGACTTATTGCTGCTAATGCCGCTGTTGCTACGCTCGCCGTTTTTGTCAGTTTCCTTTTAGTTCTTGCCTTTTGTTGTTGCCTCTTTCGGCAATTGCCTACTATATGCAATTGCACGCGTTTAGGTACGTGCATTTGTTGTTGTCCATTTCGGCGACGTGGCATGTGGGTGCGTGCATTTGTTGTTCAATTCGTCTATTGCCTAGTGCATGTAATTGCACGCGTATAGGTGCGTGCAGTTGCTGTGGTTCATTTTCGTTGCCGCTTTTTGCCTGCAATTGCGCGCTTATAAGTGCGTGCCTTTGTTGTTGCCCGTTTTGTCTATTGTCTACTGCATGCGCTTGTGTGCGTATAAGTGCGTGCACTTGTTGCTGCGCACGCTTAAAAGTGGGCACTGCATTCGGCAGATCGTTGCTTCTTCCGCTACTCGACTTGCATTTTCGCTTTGTTCTTTTATGGGTGCGTACATTATTTGTGTTAATTTTGGCTGTTGCTCGGATTCTAATTGCACTTAAGCTTTGTTTTTGCTAATGCTTGCAAATGCTTTTCCCTTCTCATGGCAACTTATTGAAATTTTAATTTTTATTTTAAAAATAAAAAGAAAATTACTTTTTCCCATCTCCCCAATGGCCGGTCTCCATGGCCGCCGCCGCAGGTTGTAGTGCCTCGCCTGATCCTGTGCAGCTCTCTGCCAACTTGTTCGCTTTCTCAGTTGGGATTTGCGTTGCTTGCCCGGTGCCCCCTGTTACCACATCATACAGTGCTTTGGGCAGCCTCGGCTCTCGTCCCAGCGTCAGGAAGGCTGCACTGTAGCCCGTCGATGCTGAGACACTGCTGTTGACTGCCAACGTCAGCTCCGGAAGCGTCTCGTCCCAGCCCCGCTGGTTGCTTCAAGCGAACTGCGCAATCATCGTCTTCACTGTACGATTTGCTCGGTCAGTGGGTTCACTTGCGGCGTATATGGCGCCGTCAACTGATGCCTCACCCCAACCTCGTCCAGAAATGTTCTTAATGCTCGGCTGGTGAGCTGTTCCCATTATCAGTGATGACCACCTTGGGAACCCCGAATCGGGCAAAGATCCGCTCCCGAAATGCTTTTTGCAATGTTGTCGTGTTGGCGCTTCGGAGCGGCACCATCTCCGTCCACTTGGAGAATCTTTCGATGAACACCAACAGCATGGTATTCCCGTGCTTGGACCTCGGCAAAGGTCCCACGAAGTCGGCGCACATGGTGGCCCACGGCTCCTCGATGATCTATGTCAGCATCTTGCCCGCTGCCTGGACTTGGCTCGGCTTATACTGCTGACACAGATCGCAATGTTGCACATATGTGCGCACATCCCTATACAGCCCAGGCCAATAGTAGCGGGCTGCCACCCGTGCTATTATTTTCCTGCTTCCAAGGTGTCCCGCCGCCACTGCGTAGTGATCTAGTAGTTCTCCTTTAGCACCTGTGCTCGCTTGCCTTTTGGTACGCATAGTTTCCACGCCGCCACATCCTCGTGCCCGGCCTGATGTGGGATATGCCGATACAGTTCTCCCGCCTCTTCTACATAGTCTGGGAATTTGTGGGGCTTCACTTTTAGCTCCCGCCGCAGCTTCTGGATCCATGAACACTGGTCGTTCGCCTGTCCCTCAGTGTCAACTAGTACCCGACATGTCTCCTCGGGCAATAGCTGTCGAGACAATGTGTCTGCCACGACATTTAGTTTGCCCTTCCTATATTTGACTTTAAAG
>JAWNOY010000416.1:0-15210 GCA_035045545.1 Drosophila gaucha
TACGCATATTTTCGAATGTTCTTATGAATGTTAACCCTATAAATGAGTTTGGGCTTGCATCGCAGAATGACTGTTGTTATCAATTATTGCCTGCTACAATCCATTAAGCAAAAAGGGATATTTATTGGTACACACCAGCATTTGAACATGAGTACATAGATATGTATGTAGGTCAAATAGCTGTTCTCTTAAAGCCTTCTAAGGAACAAAAATAAAATAGTCAAAATTGTGAGTGCTCAATTTAGCGGTTTTAATATTATAATTGACCAATCCATACAATGCCATTACATGTGCAAGTATTGTAAGTGTGCGTGTATGCAAACCTTAGGACACAGCTGTGTCGCGATAGAAACAAGCCAATTGTCATTAGCGCGTAAGTTACAAGTCGGTAGGTCGGTTGGAGATGGTGTTGGTGGTTTCTTGACACTGTTTTAGGGTTTTGTATGTGGAGATTTGTGATTTTGATTAACAACAAATATACGTCTGCTCTGCTCACAATATGAATCTGATTTTAATCTGCCAAGTGGCATTCGAAACTAGCCTTATACAATAGTGAATATATAAGTAAAAGTGACGGATGCCAAGCCCTTTGTTGCTGATCTTGCAGTTCTGCCGTTACTGCTTATGTTTAGGTTCTGCATCCTGTTCAAGTGCTGACGCTGCTCGATGGATACAAAGTGTTACAATGTACTCTGCGTCTGCGTGGGGTCATGTATTGTTGGTCGGTATACATATATGTATATATATATATATGTATATATGTATATAGTTCATGTGTACAATGCAGTACAATGTACTCTGAACTTAAGTGGATCTATGTGCTGTTGATCTGTACATAAGTCTGTATATACGTCTGGTCTGTTTGACTCTCAATATGAATCTGATTTTATTATTTCAAGTAACATTCGAAACTATCTTAATACAATAGTGGATATATAAGTAAAATGTCAAGTGACGGTTGCCAAGCCCTTTGTTGGTGATCTTGCAGTTTTCCCGTTACTGCTTATGTTAAGGTTCTGCATCCTGTTCAAGTGCTGACGCTGCGCGATGGATACAAAGTGTTACAATGTACTCTGCGTCTGCGTGGGGTCATGTATTGTTGGTCGGTATACATATATATATATATATATATATATATATATATATATATATTTGTTTGTTTCTTCTATTCTATATATATATATATATATATATGTATTTGTATATATATGTATATATTTGTATATATATATATATAGTACATGTGTACAATGTAGTACAATGTACTCTGAACTTAAGTGTATTTATGGGTAGATCTGTACATATGTCTGTATTTGTTTGTAATCATATACTCATGTACAGCGCTGTTATATATGCACTTATTTGCATATACGTTTTATATATTGGATCTGGGTGGTTTGGCTGGTGGCGTGACTGATAAGGTAACTTCTCCCCTCCTAGATTGAACTGAGGGCCAAAGCGAAGGTATGGTCTGAACGAAATTGGTTTGTAATGGTTCCTGGTTGACGATGGTTATGGTTTTTTTCATATATAGTATAAGTACAATTATACAGGTCGATATTCCGATGCATGTGTAAATTGTTATGAAGTGGTTTGCTGTTATCCTTTTAATGTTGACAATCCGGTTCTGGATCTTAATATTGTCCAGGTGTAATCTTTGAGGATTTAGTTCTTCGATCGTATTGTTTATTTTTATCTCTTTAAACCATGGTATTCTAGTCCTAATAGTGTCATCTTGTTTAAGTTCCACGTCATCATAATTTAGTCCTTTAATTGTTATTGAACAATCTTTGTAGGTTAACAAAGCAGATCCATTATTCTCAAACGATTTGGCACAATTTGAAGTTACCTTTGTGCTTATTCCATTTAACACAAAGATATCTCCCTTCTCAGGCTCTGGTACTTCTTCTCGATCTCCAGATTCTAATACGTCACACGTTGCTGTTTCTCCATCCAGTATTTCCTCTAAGCATCTTATGTCCCACGATGGGGCCTTGACAATTATTATTATTCTTATTATAAGCAATATATTCTGGTACTCTTAGGTATCTCTTGTAATTTAATGGTAATGGAACAATGTGTGGAAATTTGTATTCTTCAATTTCAGAGTTTGGAATTTTAATATAGACCTAAACCATTTACAGCTCCTCTCTTCTGCCTTTGTTTAGGTACTAGTATATTTATTTTTTCTTGTAATTGCCCCAACTTGGCCTCTAGTATCTCTATAGCTTCTCCGGAAAATTTAACTGTTTTTAAATTCTTCAATGCTGTTTTAAATTGATCAACATTATCAATATATTCATGTATGCCGACGACGTGTGCTAATATCTTATAGTTAGAGATAATTTTAGTAGGTCCTAACTCTAGTTTAACTAATGGGGTTCCTTGGTGTAATTGTTGAACATTAACATATTGTCCGGTTTTATAAGAGAACCTGTAAGTATTTATATGCATTTATTATATTTATAGCATTTTTTATATACTTAATCGTCTTTCATATGGTTTTTTTGTTGAGTGTTATTTTAGACTTATGAATTTTTTGATTCTTTGCCGAAATGAACGTAGGTCCATTGTCTTCAAGAACTTTGTGTAGTGAACAGGATGTAAGTTTGTTTCTTCTATTCTTTCTCTTTTCGAAAAATAACTTAATCAGTTTCTAATTTTGGTGGATCCATTCTGTTCTTGTTTAAATTAGCTGTACGTCATTGTAGTTTCTCTGTTAGTTTTTAAACTACCTCCAGGTATAATTTTCTCTGGAATTCGTTAAGTTGTTGTAAATATTCATGTTCGTTATTAAAGTTAACTGTCCTTTGAAACAAGTGTGTTCTGCCTGAGAACAATTCGAATGGTGTATAATTTGTGGCTGAATGAATAGCATTGTTTTATGCAGTAAGTGCCTCCCATAATATATCTTCATGAATGCATGATGAATTTTCCTTTTTCTTTTTGTCGAAAAGAATTCAATAAATTTCTGTTAGTGATGAGTGAAATATTTCCACTGGGGAATTGCTCGAAGATTGTTGAAATTATGTAACATGCCTGTTAATTCCGTATTGTTTACAAAAGTCTATAAACAAATTCCCTGCAAATTCTACACCCTGATCATATACAATTTTCTTGGGAATTCCAAAAGTACATAGAATGTATGTAACTGATTTTACAACATTGATGCTATTTCTTGCTGGTATAGTATACCCTGTCGCAAACCTAGATAGTTTATCGATTATGGTCAATACGTAATTCTGGATAATTGTATATACAGTGTACCAATAATGTCTTCGTACAGCAACAGCTTTCTTCTTTGCTAACGAAAAAAAGGTAAGTGTTAAGAGCAAACAAAAAATACAATGATGCAGTTTTGTTAACTTATTTATTAAGTTTAGTTTAGAAAAAAAGATATGAATATTTAAAATAGATAAAAAGTTACAACTAAAAAACAAAGAGAAGGCACGTTTTTAGCTCCAATAAAGTCTTCGTACAGCGTACTTTCTTAGAACTTAAGCTGCATACAAAAAACGAAAATGATAACGGTTGTTTTCGAATGTATGCATAGGCAGGCTTGTGGACCATTTCGCAACAACTTCTTAAGAATTTTGAGAAAATTTAATAGTGAACTAGACAGAAAAAGCTGCAAAATGCCAGGAAAATATTTATCCATTGAAGAACGGGACCTTATTTTGAATTTGCATGTAAAGCAGCAGAAATCCTATTAGGAAATTTGCTGAAATTGTATGTCGCAGTCGTTCTACAATACAATCAGTCATTGGACGATTTAAATATGAAGGCCGAGTTGAAAATAAGTCAAAATCCGGAAGGCCCAAAATTTTGTCGAACAGCGATCGCCTTAATATTAAGCAAATGGTATCCTCGGATCCATTTATTAGCGCAAATAGTATTAGTGCAGAGCTTCTTCGTACAAAAAATAAGCAAGTTCACCCTGAAACTGTTCGAAAAACCATAGTGGCTACCGGGTACAAGTCGCGCACAACCTTTTATAAGCAGCGACAACAGAAAAAAACGATTGGCCTTTGCAAAAGAGCTACAAGATAATGACCCCAAACATACTGCTCATAATACCAAAATGTATTTGGCGTACAACACACCGCATGCATTAAAAACACCACCACAGAGTCCCGATCTAAATCCCATTGAGCACTGTTGGCATATGCTGGAAAATAAGATCAGGACTCATCAGATAAGTTCGAAACCCAAACTGATCGAAGTTTTGAAGGAAGAATGGACTAAAATTGACCAATCCTATGCAGAAAAGCTGGTCTTGTCAATGCCAAACCGCTTAAAAGCGGTTATAAAGAATAGAGGATACCACACGAAATATTAAAAATTGAACAAATTTAATTTAAAATAGTTTTTAAGAGTATTTTGAAAGTATTTAGTTTAGGTGTACGAAGACTTTATTGGAGCCAAAAATGTGCCTTCTCATTGTTTTTTAGTTGTAACTTTTTATCTATTTTATAAATTTATAATATTTTTTTGTTAAATGAAGTTAATAAATTAGCTAATAAAACTGCATCATTACTTTTTTAGTTTGCGTTTAGCACATACATTTTTTTCGTTAGCAAAGAAAAAAGCTGTTGCTGTACGAAGACATTATTGGTACACTGTATGTCCATGTGTATAATATCGAGTAGTTGTTTGGCCATTTCTGTTTCTTGAAATGGGACCTTTTGTGGTTTTCTATGATATTTCATGGTTTGACAAATGTCACAATTATTAATGGTTTGTGTAATTTTCTGTTTCATGTGAGTAAAATATATTGTTCTTTTTAAATGAGCATAGGTCTCATCTATCTCTCTATGATTATTATTCAAGTGGTACTATCTGATTTCTTGTTATTGGTCTTCAGGAGATCCTATTTCTTTCAAGAATACTGTACATCTCACAATTTTATAAGGCTGGCTATGGGCAAAGTATTTTGCATATACTTGTTGAATTACTTTAAAAATGTCTTCCGTTGTAAACATTGCATAAATTTTGTTCGGCTTTAGGATGACTTTAAGAATCTTTGTTACTGTTTCTTCGTTAAAGACGTTCTCTGAAATAACTCGTCTTATTTTGTTTCTGAATGGCATCTCTATTTTGCTGCTGGACATGTCTTTTCGCTCTAAGATTATTAGACTCTGTTCCCAAAGGGAAAAAGAGTCTATTGGATTTGTGCAATGTCCGTCTTGCTGTCTGTCCGTCTGTCCGTCTGTCTGTATGAACGCGCAGCATTTGGACACTATAGAAGCTAGAGACTTGTAATTAGACTCTGTTCCCAAAGGGAAAAAGAGTCTATTGGATTTGTGCAATGTCCGTCTTGCTGTCTGTCCGTCTGTCCGTCTGTCTGTATGAACGCGCAGCATTTGGACACTATAGAAGCTAGAGACTTGTAATTTGGAATATATACTCGTGTGTATCCGCGTCAGATCAAGTTAGAGTATTTTTCCGATACGCCCACTGGGGGCGTAGCAAATCGGGAAATGCTATATCTATTAAGACTAAAACGCTGTTATTTTAGTCAATATTGCAGTCTAAGAAATGGGATTTAGAATGTATATTCGTGTACACCACGCGGACGTTTTAAGATATAGATTATATATCTACGCCCATTGTGGGCGTGGCAAATCGGATAAAACTATATCTTCTACAGCTTTGAAGCTAGAGCATCCAAATTTGGCATGTGGGTTACTGTTGACCTTCCCTTAAGTTAGATCAAAAAGTTATATACCCACGCCTCCTGGGGGCGTACCAAATCGGTAATATATATATAGCGATTTGTATAAATCTTATAATATTTTGAGCATATTAAGAGCTAGAGACTTGAAATTTGGAATACATGTGCAAGTAGATCACTCGGAATCAAAAATATATATTATAGATATTTACGCCCATTAAGGGCGTGGCAAATCGGATAAAACTGTATCTCCTACAGTTTTGGAGCTAGAGCGTCCAAATTTTGCATGTGGGATACTGTTGACCTCCTCTTAAGATAAGTCAAAAGTTATGTATCCACGTCTTCTGGGGGCGTGGCAAATCGGGAATTACTATATCTTTTACTAAAACCGTGATAATTTCGGCAATATTTCCGTCAGAGAGTTGGGACTTGGAATATATATACTAGTATCCTACCTCTACCCAAAAATGTATGTTATATATAGCTACGCCCATTTGGGGCGTGGCAAATAGGGTAAAACTGTATCTCCTACAGTCTTAGACGTAGAGCATCCAAATTTGACATGTGGGTTACTGTTCATGAAATTAAAATTTACGAAAAAAAAAAAAAATAATAATAATCATAATGTAAGCCTCCGTAAAACAAATTCTAGTTGACCTAACTGGGGATTGAAGCAGGGTCTTCGCTACCACAACGCAAGTCTGTTTAACCAAATCAAAACACTTCCAAACTCAGTTTGGCACATAGCCACGCAAGAGACGCCGTGGTGTTGTGGGTAGAGTGGTGGCATGCGAAGCGCGTGACCCAGGTTCGATTCCCAGCGCTGACGCGTGATATTATCATTTAATAAAATGTTTTTTTTTTATAACTTCTATGTTATTTAATGGATTTGATAAAATGTTCAGCATAAATCCTTATATTTATTAAAACAAATTCTAGTTGACCTAACTGGGGCAAGTCTGTTTAACCAAATCAACACACCAAACTCAATGTGGCGCAAGAGACGCCGTGGTGTTGTGTTATTAATTGTGTTATTAAAAAGTTTTTTTGTGAAATGTGGAGCCAGTATCCAAAATACATAATAAAAACCAAAATAGTATTTTATTTTAAAAAAGCTATATGTAAAATTTTATGACTGTAGCTAAATTGATGTAAAAGACATGCTCAAAAAAGGAATCTCAATAATCTCGCATTCAAACATACGGAAAGACGGACGGACGGTCTACATATTTATTGAGCCTACACACCTTTAACAGGAACAGAGTCTGACGCAGTCGGTGGCGCCCGACTGCAACGTTCTTACTTGTTTTTAATATATACTTGTGTGTATCCGCGTCAGATCAAGTTTGAGTATTTTTCCGATACGCCCACAGGGGGCGTGGCAAATCGGGAAATGCTATATCTATTAAGACTAAAACGCTGTTATTTTAGTCAATATTGCAGTCTAAGAAATGGGATTTAGAATATATATTCGTGTACACCACGCGGACGTTTTAAGATATAGATTATATATCTACGCCCATTGTGGGCGTAGCAAATCGGATAAAACTATATCTTCTACAGTTTTGAAGCTAGAGCATCCAAATTTGGCATGTGGGTTACTGTTGACCTTCCCTTAAGTAAGATCAAAAAGTTATATACCCACGCCTCCTGGGGGCGTACCAAATCGGGAATATATATATAGCGATTTGTATAAATCTTATAATATTTTGAGCGTATTAAGAGCTAGAGACTTGAAATTTGGAATACATGTGCAAGTAGATCACTTGGAATCAAAAATATATATTATAGATATTTACGCCCATTAAGGGCGTGGCAAATCGGATAAAACTGTATCTCCTACAGTTTTGGAGCTAGAGCGTCCAAATTTTGCATGTGGGATACTGTTGACCTCCTCTTAAGATAAGTCAAAAGTTATGTATCCACGTCTTCTGGGGGCGTGGCAAATCGGGAATTACTATATCTTTTACTAAAACCGTGATAATTTCGGCAATATTTCCGTCAAAGAGTTGGGACTTGGAATATATATACTAGTATCCTACCTCTACCCAAAAATATATGTTATATATAGCTACGCCCATTTGGGGCGTGGCAAATAGGGTAAAACTGTATCTCCTACAGTCTTAGACGTAGAGCATCCAAATTTGACATGTGGGTTACTGTTCATGAAATTAAAATTTACGAAAAAAAAAAAAATAATAATAATCATAATGTAAGCCTCCGTAAAACAAATTCTAGTTGACCTAACTGGGGATTGAAGCAGGGTCTTCGCTACCACAACGCAAGTCTGTTTAACCAAATCAAAACACTTCCAAACTCAGTTTGGCACATAGCCACGCAAGAGACGCCGTGGTGTTGTGGGTAGAGTGGTGGCATGCGAAGCGCGTGACCCAGGTTCGATTCCCAGCGCTGACGCGTGATATTATCATTTAATAAAATGTTTTTTTTTTATAACTTCTATGTTATTTAATGGATTTGATAAAATGTTCAGCATAAATCCTTATATTTATTAAAACAAATTCTAGTTGACCTAACTGGGGCAAGTCTGTTTAACCAAATCAACACACCAAACTCAATGTGGCGCAAGAGACGCCGTGGTGTTGTGTTATTAATTGTGTTATTAAAAAGTTTTTTTGTGAAATGTGGAGCCAGTATCCAAAATACATAATAAAAACCAAAATAGTATTTTATTTTAAAAAAGCTATATGTAAAATTTTATGACTGTAGCTAAATTGATGTAAAAGACATGCTCAAAAAAGGAATCTCAATAATCTCGCATTCAAACATACGGAAAGACGGACGGACGGTCTACATATTTATTGAGCCTACACACCTTTAACAGAAACAGAGTCTGACGCAGTCGGTGGCGCCCGACTGCAACGTTCTTACTTGTTTTTAATATATACTTGTGTGTATCCGCGTCAGATCAAGTTTGAGTATTTTTCCGATACGCCCACAGGGGGCGTGGCAAATCGGGAAATGCTATATCTATTAAGACTAAAACGCTGTTATTTTAGTCAATATTGCAGTCTAAGAAATGGGATTTAGAATATATATTCGTGTACACCACGCGGACGTTTTAAGATATAGATTATATATCTACGCCCATTGTGGGCGTAGCAAATCGGATAAAACTATATCTTCTACAGTTTTGAAGCTAGAGCATCCAAATTTGGCATGTGGGTTACTGTTGACCTTCCCTTAAGTAAGATCAAAAAGTTATATACCCACGCCTCCTGGGGGCGTACCAAATCGGGAATATATATATAGCGATTTGTATAAATCTTATAATATTTTGAGCGTATTAAGAGCTAGAGACTTGAAATTTGGAATACATGTGCAAGTAGATCACTTGGAATCAAAAATATATATTATAGATATTTACGCCCATTAAGGGCGTGGCAAATCGGATAAAACTGTATCTCCTACAGTTTTGGAGCTAGAGCGTCCAAATTTTGCATGTGGGATACTGTTGACCTCCTCTTAAGATAAGTCAAAAGTTATGTATCCACGTCTTCTGGGGGCGTGGCAAATCGGGAATTACTATATCTTTTACTAAAACCGTGATAATTTCGGCAATATTTCCGTCAAAGAGTTGGGACTTGGAATATATATACTAGTATCCTACCATCTACCCAAAAATATATGTTATATATAGCTACGCCCATTTGGGGCGTGGCAAATAGGGTAAAACTGTATCTCCTACAGTCTTAGACGTAGAGCATCCAAATTTGACATGTGGGTTACTGTTCATGAAATTTAAATTTACGAAAAAAAAAAAAAAATAATAATCATAATGTAAGCCTCCGTAAAACAAATTCTAGTTGACCTAACTGGGGATTGAAGCAGGGTCTTCGCTACCACAACGCAAGTCTGTTTAACCAAATCAAAACACTTCCAAACTCAGTTTGGCACATAGTCGCGCAAGAGACGCCGTGGTGTTGTGGGTAGAGTCGCTGGCAATCGAAGCGCGTGACCCAGGTTCGATTCTCATCGCTGCCGCGTGGTATTATTATTTAATAAAATGTTTTTTTTTTTTTATTTTTTTTATAACTTCTATGTTACTTAATGGATTTTGATAAAACTTTCTGCATAAATCCTTATATTTTATTAAAGATACGGTTTAACCTAAAAAATTAAAAAAAAATGTAAATGTGGCTTTATTTGCAACTGAACTTATATTAAATTGATTTTGTGAAATGTGGAGCCAGTATCCAAAATATATAATAAAAACCAAAATAGTATTTTATATTAAAAAAGCTATATGTAAAATTTTATGACTGTAGCTAAATTGATGTAAAAGACATGCTCAAAAAAGGAATCTCAATAATCTCGCATTCAAACATACGGAAAGACGGACGGACGGTCTACATATTTATTGAGCCTACACACCTTTAACAGGAACAGAGTCTGACGCAGTCGGTGGCGCCCGACTGCAACGTTCTTACTTGTTTTTATATTAAAGTCATTAACAGTTTTTTCTGAAATCGGTATTGTCCTAAATTATCTTGTGCGGAGAGTATTGTTTCCCTACAAGTTGCCTCAATTGATTCTCTATCATTCATGTTTACGTCGAGTATTGTCCTGCTTAATTCGTCCGCAATAACGTTTTGTGAACCCTTTTTGTATACTACTTCGCAGTCAAATTCCAACAACCTCAGTTTTTACCTTACTATTTGGAGTTTGGTTCTTTAAAACTCATTAACCAAGTTAAGGGCTTATGATCTGTTATTATTTTAAATTTTTGCCCAAATAGGTATGGTCGAAAATACTTTATTGCCCATTTTATTGCAAACATTTCTTTTTCGACCGTTGAGTAATTTGCTTCTGTGTCTGTTAGTGTTCTACTAGCAAAAGAAACAGGTTTATCAGATCCTAAATTTCCATGTGTTAAGACTGCTCCTATATTGACATTACTCTCGTCTGTGGTTAATATGAAAGATTTTGTGAAGTCAGGGTATATCAAAATTGGGTCATTACATAAAAGTGTTTTGCAGAATTCGAACGTTGTTTTAAATTCTTCATCTGTATTAACCTTTGCTTTTCCCTTTAATAAACTTTGTGTAATAACCCATTAACCCCAAGAAAGATTTATTCTCTTTCTGAGTTTTAGGTAAAAGGAATTTATTAATTGCTTCAATTTTTAATGGGTTTGGCTTAACCCCTTCTGGTGTTACAACATGTCTTAATATTCTATTTCTTTTTTTTTTAAGAATTCTGATTTGTCCATCTGTAATTTTAAATTTGCCTTTATAATTCTCTGAAATATGTTTCTCAAATGTTGTATGTGTTCTGGTAATGAACTCGAAAATAGAATAATGTCGTCCATATATACTAAACAGTATATACCTAATAAGTCTCCGAAAAAGGAGCCCATTACTCTTTGGAAGGTTGCTGGGGCATTAGTTAGTCCGAAAGGCATTCTAACGAATTCAAAATGACCTAATTCTGCGGAGAATGTAGTCTTTTGAATGTCTTTCTGGGATATTTCTATTTGGTGATATCCACTGGCTAAATCTAGTATTGAAAAGTACTAAGTTTTCCCTATTTTATCTAGTACATCGTTAATTATTGTCATAGGATATTTGTCTTTTATGGTCTTTTCGTTTAGTTTTCTAAAATCTACAACTAAACGCCATTTCCTCTGTTCTGATGCGTCCAGTTTTTTTGGTACTAGCCATACTGGTGCGCTCCATGGCGAGGTACTGTGTCTGATTTTTTTTTGCGATAATAGTTTATCAATTTGTCTCTTGACTTCCTTTCGTTCGTTAAAGCCATATCTATAAAGCTTATACTGTTCGGTAGAAAGACTCGCAACTTAATTCAATTTACAGACAAAGGTGATCTTATAAAGGCGTTAAAACTTGTAGTGAACCCCGATGTGGTAAACGCGTTCTATTGTAGTCTCCCGACTTTAGCCGCCTTCTAGCACGAGCTAGTTTCGTTGTTCCCGACAACTAAGTTCCTGCACTGCAAGAATATAGTCGCAGACATCACCAACAAAGGCGAACAGGTAGAAATAGTCAACACCGAGCATAATCGCGCTCATAGAGCAGCGCAAGAAAATGTGAAACAAGTACTCCGGGATTACTATTTCCCAAGGATGACCAAGTTAGCTAACGAGGTGGTACTAAACTGCAAAGTGTGCGGTGCTGCCAAATACGACCGGCATTCGAAGAAGCAAGAACTCGGATGGACACCGATTCCGTCATATGCAGGTGAAAGATTGCACATCGACATATTTTCCACCGATCAAAAACACTTTTTGTCTTGCATCGATAAGTTTTCAAAATACGCTATCGTTCAGCCGTTAGCATCAAGGGCGACAACAGAAGTTATCAGCCCTATTCTAATGATTGTTAACACTTTTCCCAGTACAAAGACAATCTACTGTGACAATGAACCATCATTAAATTCTGAAACGATAACTTCGTTGTTGAAAAACCAGTATAACATAGACGTCGTTAACGCCCCCCACTACATAGCTGTTCAAATGGTCAGGTGGAACGTTTCCACAGCACGTTAATAGAGATTGCTAGGTGTTTGAAAATAGATAGGAAAATTAGCAACACGGTTCAGGCAATCATGAGGGCGACAATAGAATATAACAAGACTATCCACTTAATAACGGAGCAAAAGCCGCTCGATGTAATACACGCGGTCCCAGAAGAGTTTCGAGAAAAAAATCAAAAATAGACTAGAAATAGCCCAGCAGGACCAGCTAGCCAGATGCAACCTAAGCAGGCAGAACAGGGTGTTCGAGGTAGGAGAAAGAGTCTACCTTAAAAATAACAAAATTCTAGGCAACAAATTATCTCCGCTGTGCACAGAAGGCGCCATACAAGCGGACCTGGGAACGTCCGTACTTGTTAAGGGGAGGGTAGTCCATAAGGACAACTTGAAATAATCGCAATCGTTTATATTAAAATCCACTTGCACGAACCAAACATAATTACAAAAACACAAAGCCTTACACTCACGGTCGCGCTCGCCAATTCAATTACAATATGTCCCACAATCTGCATTATGATAATTCAGAGTTAATTTTTAACGAATAGCTCACAGGTCCCGATAGTCAGTTAATGGAAGTATCCAATTTAAAATGTTTAGATAATGCAACTCATGTTGATTGAATATTCAAGGGTCAGAGCTAGCGTAAGAAGAGCATGATATGTCCTGTGGGCCACAACAAATCCGCACTGCACAGTCATAAGGACACAGCAGCTGAATGCGACAACGGAGTTATGACAATAGCAAAATACGCTACCACCAACGACGCTACCACCAACCAAAGCTGCAGGCGTTGGTGAAAGGGTTAGGCATCGCCGAGGACGGCAAACGATCTCAAGGGGAGAACAGTTAACAATACAAACTGTTATAGTATGAATTAGTTAATTGTTATTCTTAAGTGTTCCATTGCCACTGTTTCGAATGCGCTGTAAAGGGTAGTGATTAAGCTAGGCTTAATGTCCACATCGATAAGCTCGACATGCAACTCTGTAAATATCGTGTTAAGCCACTTCCTGTACAGAGCACCGAAAGTCAATCTCTTATCCTATCGAACCTCAACGGAGAAATACGTACAATTACATAGCGCCCTAGACTCAACAGTCAGGCAGCAAGCACATTGTCTAAATACATCTTCCGGCAGAGCCGACCGATAATTGCAATAAGTCGCAAGGCGAATGAAGGGATATACACCAAGTGACCCGGATCAAGACTGTAAGAAGCGAACACTAGCATCTTTGAACGCCATCGACCAACTCACAACTACATCCATCGCTGGACCTTGACTACCCACGTGGCGTTAGCCAGGAGTGGATGCAGATTACGCATATTTTTCTAATGTTCTTATGAATGTTAACCCTATAAATGAGTTTGGGCTTGCATCGCAGAATGACTGTTGTTATCAATTATTGCCTGATACAATCCATTAAGCAAAAAGGGATATTTATTGGTACACACCAGCATTTGAACATGAGTACATAGATATGTATGTAGGTCAAATAGCTGTTCTCTTAAAGCCTTCTAAGGAACAAAATAAAATAGTCAAAATTGTGAGTGCTCAATTTAGCGGTTTTAATATTATAATTGACCAATCCATACAATGCCATTACATGTGCAAGTATTGTAAGTGTGCGTGTATGCAAACCTTAGGACACAGCTGTGTCGCGATAGAAACAAGCCAATTGTCATTAGCGCGTAAGTTACAAGTCGGTAGGTCGGTTGGAGATGGTGTTGGTGGTTTCTTGCCACTGTTTTAGGGTTTTGTATGTGGAGATTTGTGATTTTGATTAACAACAAATATACGTCTGCTCTGCTCACAATATGAATCTGATTTTAATCTGCCAAGTGGCATTCGAAACTAGCCTTATACAATAGTGAATATATAAGTAAAAGTGACGGATGCCAAGCCCTTTGTTGCTGATCTTGCAGTTCTGCCGTTACTGCTTATGTTTAGGTTCTGCATCCTGTACAAGTGCTGACGCTGCTCGATGGATACAAAGTGTTACAATTTACTCTGCGTCTGCGTGGGGTCATGTATTGTTGGTCGGTATACATATATGTATATATGTATATATGTATATAGTTCATGTGTACAATGCAGTACAATGTACTCTGAACTTAAGTGTATTTATGGGTTGATCTGTACATATGTCTGTATTTGTTTGTAATCATATACTCATGTACAGAGCTGTTATATATGCACTTATTTGCATATACGTTTTATATATTGGATCTGGGTGGTTTGGCTGGTGGCGTGACTGATAAGGTAACTCCTCCCCTCCTAGATTGAACTGAGGGCCAAAGCGAAGGTATGGTCTGAACGAAATTGGTTTGTAATGGTTCCTGGTTGACGATGGTTATGGTTTTTTTCATATATAGTATAAGTACAATTATACAGGTCGATATTCCGATGCATGTGTAAATTGTTATGAAGTGGTTTGCTGTTATCCTTTTAATGTTGACAATCCGGTTCTGGATCTTAATATTGTCCAGGTGTAATCTTTGAGGATTTAGTTCTTCGATCGTATTGTTTATTTTTATCTCTTTAAACCATGGTATTCTAGTCCTAATAGTGTCATCTTGTTTAAGTTCCACGTCATCATAATTTAGTCCTTTAATTGTTATTGAACAATCTTTGTAGGTTAACAAAGCAGATCCATTATTCTCAAACGATTTGGCACAATTTGAAGTTACCTTTGTGCTTATTCCATTTAACACAAAGATATCTCCCTTCTCAGGCTCTGGTACTTCTTCTCGATCTCCAGATTCTAATACGTCACACGTTCCTGTTTGTCCATCCAGTATTCCCTCTAAGCATCTTATGTCCCACGATGGGGCCTTGACAACTCGACTTTTACAAATGTATTGATTATTAATTTTGTTACATTCTTCATTAAATGGCTTATTATTATTCTTATTATAAGCAATATATTCTGGTACTCTTAGGTATCTCTTGTAATTTAATGGTAATGGAACAATGTGTGGAAATTTGTATTCTTCAATTTCAGAGTTTGGAATTTTAATATAGA
>JAWNOY010000417.1:0-46507 GCA_035045545.1 Drosophila gaucha
AAGATGTAAAAGATAACGTTTTTATTCGTTATCATGAAAAACGGAAAAGTTATCGAATATCTTAAATAAACTCGTTATACGCGTTTTAGACAAGTTCCTTTGTGCCAAATGGAAAATTGAAGTCAGTAGCTTTTATAGATTCTCAGATCGACGCGTTCATACATATGGATAGACGGACTGACAGACAGACGGACAGGGCTAAATCGACTCAACTCGTCGTCCTAATCAAGATTATATATACTTTAGGGCTCCGGATCACAATGTCACCTGTCTGGAGGACTTGGTCATTGTCGCTTACTGGGCGCGGCAGGATCAACCCAATCCTGTCGACTGCCAAGTGGGTCTGGGGCCAAGGTGGAGGTGTTGGCACGGCTTCGGCTGCCGGCTCGTCAGGCTGCTTTGTGCCAGCGTGGAGGACTCCCGACTTAGGTCGAGTATCCGAGATCGTGTATATAGGCGTCACTCCCGGGAAGGGGGTGGTGTACCACTACTCTCCTCACCGCTGCTGCTCCTGGATTGCTCGTCCTGCTGGTTTGGCCCAGTGGTCGTCGCCGAGTGGCGGTTCCGCCACAAGTCGAACCCGCTGTAGGCGGAGAACAGGGTGGCCTCACTTGCCCACGCCCTCCTGCGCCTCAGTTCGTGGGTCCGCCTTTCGACTCGGTCGACGCACCGTTTCAGCCGTTTCAGCGACGGGAGTCGCCAGTTTGGGTCTTGACTGTTGGTCCATTTTGCGTTGATTGCAGGAAACGTGTATTCTAAGCAGTTGGTTGCTGGTTGGATTATGTCTTCTTTTGTAGGTCTGCTCGCACTGGATGTCGTTGAACAAATGTGATCTGTGTCGGTTAACGCTGCCTAATGTTGTCACTGCTGGTGTGGTGAGTTTGCTGGGGTGTATGTCTAGGGTTGGCCGACTCAGGACCGTTGGCTTGCCTGCTTTGAAGTAACTTGGCTGCTCGCAGATCAGCTCAGCTGCACCCGTGGTCTCTCTGCCGGCTCTATCGCCCCGTGGGTTCGCCTCCTCGGCGCCGTCTTGCTGGTCCCCTTGGTGGTACTCCTTCAAATCGGCGATATTTGGTGTCCTGCTCTGTCGACTCCCGATCCGCTGCAGTCAGACAATGTTTAGGGATACAAATTTTAGTGCCAACTTGGCGGCGAAGTTGTCCACCGCGTTGAACACTCAGTGCGCCCGGAGGACTGCCGTTCCCACCGTTGGGCGCCAATCCCGTCTTCTCAGATCGTAATATCTCCGGTGGTCCTCCGATGCGCGGAAACTGTTTCTGTGAGCCAGTTCGTCAGCTGTACCTTTTCTGGTACCGGTAACGTCGGTCGGTTACGGTCGGTCCCGGGGTGAGCACCTCTTACAGCGCCCCTTTCGGGCGTTGGACTGTAGCCTATCGAGTCCGTGATAATAGAGTTCATCGCCAAGCTGATTTCGGGGATCAGCTCGCCCCACGCATTCTGTTGTGGTCCCACGTATTGGGCGACCATTGTCTTCATCGTCCGGTTAGCCCGTTCCGTCGTATTTTACTGTGGGCTGTACGGGGCCGTGTACTGTATTTCCGTCCCCAGCTGTTGCATGAACGACTTGAATTTACTCGGTACCCCGAACCTGCCCAAGATGCGTTCTCGAAACGTGCGCCGTAACGTGGACGCGGTTGCCCGTCTGAGTGGGGCCAATTCTATCCACTTGGTACAGTGGTCGATGAAAACCAGCAACATCATGTTTCCCTGTTTCGATCGGGGTAATGGTCCCACGAAGTCCGCGCACACTACTTGGAACGGCTTGATGACTTGCCGGATGAGAATCTTCGTACGCCCAGGTGTCACGCCGCCGGCTGATCATGGCATTCCCTCAGCACCCTTTCTCGGCTCTCCCTCGGAATGCACAGCTTCCAGGGGAGATATTCCTCCTCCATTGATCGACGGTCGAAATGCCGATATAGCTGACCATTCTCGACGACATACTCTGGGAAATTCGACGGGCGCTCCTTGATTCTGGCCTTTTGCTGGGTCAACCACTGGCACGAGTACTCTTCTTCCTTGGGGGTGTGCAGGGTCTCGGCTGGTTGAGACTACAGAGTGTCGGCTACAACATTCAGTTTCCCTCGACGATAATGGACGTCGAAGCGGTACTTCTGTAACTCTAGCGTCCAGCGGGCGATGCGTCCGATGGAATTCATCCACTTGAGCGCTAGGTGATAGGTCACGATGTCAAAATGATACCCCTCCAGGTAGCATCGTAATTTACGTATTGCCAATACGATCGCTAAGCCTTCCTTCTCCGTCGCTGAATAGTTCTCTTCCGCCTTGTTTAACCGCCGATTCACGGACAGTACCACTCGTTCTTGACCCTCGATGGTTTGAGTCAATACTGCCCCGAGTCCGTTCGCGCTCGTGTCCCTCTGCAGAACGAACCGCTCCTTTAGCTCCTCGAATGCCAACTGCTGTGGTTCTCGCCATTCCCACTTCTTGCCTTTTTGAGCAGGGATGTCATCGGCTGTACGATGTCGGCGAAGTTCGGTACGAAGAGTCGGTATCAGGTACCAGGTACTATGCACTGGCAGAGCTCCTTGCACGACGTCGGAGGTCTTTGATTTCTCACCGCGTCTATCTTCTGGGGATCGGTGTGGATGCCTGCTTCGGTAATTGGGTGTCCAAGGTAGACCAGCTTCCACTGGTAGAATTTGAATTTTTCTCATTCAGGCGCAGGTTAGCCTCCCTGAGTCGCTTGAACACCTCCTGCAGATTTGCCATGTGGCTTTCGATCGTCTCTCCGATGACCACGATGTCGTCCAGATAGGCGAACGCCCAGAGCTCAATCTCGGGCCTGATGATTCCATCCAACGCCCTCTGGAAAGTAGCCGGAGCGGAGTGTAGCCCGAAGGGCATGACCTTCCATTGGAAGTACCCCCTTCCGGGTACCGTGAACGCCGTGCACTCCCGACTCTCTGGTCCCATTGGGTCTTGACAATATCCATTCTTTAATTCTAATGTGGAAATAAAGCGGTCTTTGGAAGCTTCTCCAGAATTTGTTGCATACGTGGCAATGGTTAGGCGTCTAAGATGTAGTGCGCGTTCAGCTGCCGGTAGTTTATGTGGACTTCGCGATCTGGGCGTCGATGATTCTCCGCATGGCCGGGTTCTTTGGGTAGTAGCGCTGCTTGATGGGTCTATCGTCTCGTATGGTGATCCGATGCTCCGTTACACGTCCCCTGGAGCTCTTCAAATTGACCTAGCTCGTCCTCCAAGAACTGCCATATCTGAGGGTTCACTTGGCCCTCCGTTTCGTCGTCTCTGTGTTCCGATGACCCGAGCGAGATGGTGTCGCCTCCACCAACTTGCTGCTCTGATGCTACGGGTTACCGACTGCACTTGGTTGACTCCTCGTACCCGCCTGCAATATACCCGACGGGTTTGACGGGTTCCTTACCATCCCTTCCATTGGGTTCGACGTCTCTCCCTAGTTCCAGGGTGATCAGGCCGAGCCGTATAGTGGCCATGACAGCATTTAGGAAGTCCATTCCCAAAATGAGATTGCCCATGACCGTCTGCATCACCAATACCTGCATGGGATAACTCCGGTTCCCCAGCTTTATGTCGACTTTGACAGTCTGTGTCACTGCTAACCTATGGCCATCTGCCATGATGACTTGGGTGCAGATTTCTCGGCTTCTCAGAGATAACCCCAACTCTCACACCGCTTGACTGCTGATGAAGCTGCACGATGCCCCCGTGTCGATGGTTGCCGTCCGCGTACTCCTCCCAAGGATTGTGAAAAAGGGGGGGGGGGGGGGGGGGGGGGGGGGGCTGAACCACTCTCGTCAATCCCAAACTCTTGTAGGACCGCCTCCAATTCCACCTTGCAGCGATAGCTGATCCACCGTACTCCCGGCATACTCCCTTGATGCTTGGTACGCTGGTCTTTATACCCTCAGTCGTCGTAACTTCGCGTAGTCATGGCGGCCTGCAGCTTTGCAGGCTTGTAGTTTTAGTTATTTAGTTTGACTGTGTATTTATACCCTGAACCCATTGAAAATGGGAAATCAGGATATAATGGTTTTGCAAAAAGTATGTAACAGGCAGAAGGAGGGGTGGCAGACTCCATAAAGTATATATATTCTTCATCAAGGCGACGAGCTGAGTCGATTTGGCCCTGTCCGTCTGTCTGTCCGTCCGTCTGTCAGTCTGTCCGTATGTATGAACTCTTCGATCTCAGAACTTATAAGAGCTAGAGACTTCAAATTTTTCACGATGGTCTATGTATACAGCGCGAATATCGAGTTTGTTTTTGATATTCGATAACTTTTCCTGTTTGACTGATATCGATTAAAAACTTTATCAAGATTCAGTTTTTTGACCATATCTTTTACATCTTTTTAGCTACAGCTACCCAATTTTGCATTTAGCTTTTTGTAAATAAAATACATTTTCTATTTTTTCATATTTTGGATACCAGCTCCACATTTCACAAAAAAAATTTATAAAAAAAAAAAATGATCAAAGCCACAATTTAATTAAGTGAAAGATACAATAGATCGGCCATGGAGATGGGCAGATGTCTCGTTCGCAAAGCTAACGAAAAAAATTAAAAAAAAAAAAAAAATTATCAAAGCCACAATTTAATTTTTTCAATTTTTTAGTGAAAACCGTATTTTCAATAAATTAATAGCATTCAATGCAGAAAATTGCATTCAAATCCGTTAAGTAATACAGAAGTTATTAAAGGAAACATTGTAAAAGCACGCGGCAGCAGGCCTGTACGTGTGCACACATACATTCAAATCAACTACGCAGAAATCGGCGCGCGTGCGTCTGTATGCATGGTATGTATATGTGTGCATATGTATCACTGTTGCCAAATCAGCTTTTTTCCCGTCAAATCGTGCTTTTATGAAAGTGCAATTGCGGGAAAAATTCCAAAACAGCGGATAGCGGGAAATATAGCTTTTTAATATTTGCATGATTTCTTATAAAATTTAATACAAAATGGTGAAAATTTCAGTGAACATTTTTGTGGTTGGCAAAAAAAAAAGGTTGTCAAATTAATATGACTGCATTATTGAAGAAATTTTTTTTTTATTAAGAAAAATTTTGCAGACAAATTGAGGAATTCTGTACGTTTTCCTACAAATCATACAAAATTTGCTTCGAAAATTAAGCTTTTTTCCCAGCTTTTTTCTCCGAAAACTTCGCTTTATTTTGGGTCTATTTTTCTTTGATCTATCTTTTTTTGCTCAACAAAAGTTGGCAACACTGATGTGTATACAAATGTGCGCACGTGTATATGTGTGCATGTGTATATGTGTGCATGTGTATATGCGTGCCTGTGTATATGCGCGCAGAGGTAATATGTATAGATACAAGATGTAAGCTAGGTTGCTTAAAACTTCAGCTCGGACTTGGTTCAGGGGATTTCGTAGTCGGGCAGACCCGACTAGAGCTTTCTTATTTGTTTTAATTACAAATAGTACTTGTTTTATAAAGAATTGATTTTATCTTTTGTTGGGAGTTTATTAATAATTATTTGTGTGTTAGTGAGAGTAGCTTTTTTTTACTTTATTAGAACGAAAAGTATTAGGGTATATATTTATAAAGAACCCAATAAAGTTGGTTTAATAGAAATTCCTCAACCTTTTTGTGATGCTATTATATTATTTACAAAGGAGTAAACTTATCTTTTATTGTCAAATTATTTAAGATATTATATTTCTCGTATTTTGTCTTTATTTTTATTTTTAATTGTATGAATGGTATTTTTATTTTATGATGTACAAGTTTGGGTGATCTTGTAATTAAAATTATGCTTTATTAGGAGGGTTACAAGCGGTAGCCAAAACAATTTCTTATGAAGTTAATAATCTTTTGTATTTTTAAAGGAGGCGTGGCAGACCCCATGATCAGGGCGACGAGCTGAGTCGATTTGGCCCTGTCCGTCTGTCTCTCCGTCCGCCTGTCCGTCCGTCTGTCTGTCCGTATGTATGAGTGCGTCGATCTCAGAACCTATAAGAGCTAGAGACTTGAAATTTTGCACGAAGGTTCATGTATATAGCGCGCATATCGAGTTTGTTTTTGATATTCGATAACTTTTCCTGTTTCACTGATACCTTTTACATCTTTTTAGCTGGTGTTTTTTTTGGCTTTTTGTAAATAAAATACATTTTCTATTTTTTTTATATTTTGGATACCGGCTCCTTGTTTTACAAAATAAATTTATAAAAAAAAAAATTATCAGAGCAAAAATTTAATTTTTTTTAATTTTTTACCAAAAACCGTATTTTCAATAAAAAAATAGCATTCAATGCAGAAGATTGCATTTAAATCCGTTAAGTAATACAGAAGTTATTAAATAAAACATTTTTTCAATTGACAAAAGCACGCGGCAGCAGCCTGTACGTGTGCACACATACATTTAAATCAACTGCGCAGTAATCGGCACGAGTACTTGTGTATGCATGTATATGTTTATGTGTATATGTGTGCTTGTGTATATGTGTGCAGGTGTATATGTGTTCATGTGTATGTGAGCGCAGAGGGTAATATGTATAGATAAAAGATGTAATCTAGGTTTTTTAAAACATCAGCTCGGACTTGGTTCAGGGGATCTCGTAGTCGGGCAGACCCGACTATAGCTTTCTTACTTGTTTTGAGTTGATGTAGTTTTACTGGATGTAGTGTTAGTGATGTAGTTTTACTATGTGTAGTTTTAGTTCATGTAGTTTTACTGGGTGTAGTTTTAATATCTGTGGCTAGGCGTAGCTGTGCCGGCATGCAGTTTTGCCGGCACGTGTTCATGGCGGCATGTAGCTTTTGCACGATTTCGTGGCGTCTGTACCTTTGGCTTCGTCTATTCAAGGTTACTCCTCTCAACTTGTGGGTTTTTAGGCCACGAAGGGTGAAACTCTCTTTAATTTAATATTTATTTCCCAGCGTCCCTGCTCGGGCGCCATTTGTAAGGATGTTCGCTGGCCGAGGTACAACTCTCAGTCGCTGCCAGGGCCTTCCACAAATAATTTGTAGATTTTGCTGAGACCTATTGGGTGAGAGGGCCGCCGCCGACTGGTGGCTGAGGCGATGGCTTATGTCGGTGTGGAGTACGCGCGCCAGAGCGGGTATTGGGGTAGGGGAAAACTCTGACGCGGGGTGTGGGTTAGGGGAAATCTCTTCCTGCTCGGAGGACACCGCCCGACCTTACAGAAAGATGACGGAATCGTCGCAGCGTGGAGGACAACGCCCGCCCGCGCATGAGGTAAGGGATGCCCCCGGCACAGGGGACAACGCCCGCCCATGCCCGAGATGTGAGGTTATGGATTCCGCCGGGAGGACAGCGCCCGTCATATGCGGGAGCCGAGGGATTTGCATTACCTCTGCTCGGTGGACATCGCCCGACCGTGCAAGAGGCGAAGGGTAAGAAAGGAAGAGTATCACACACATAAGAAGAGAACGTACTGCACTTTGATGTTGGTTTCTTTCTCATTTATTTCCCCAACTGCCATACATTGGTTGATTTTCTTAAGATTTCACGGCCGTATGCCGTTGCGTTCGCGGCGAGTTCTGCGCCGAGTCCGCTATGCTGCCTCTAGTCGAATCCCGCGCTCCTGTGCGCTCCTGCGCGCACGTCTGCTCACTCCAGTACGTGCCATCGACTGCCCGTTCCTCTTATGTAGTTCAGCGTGCTGTAGTTGAGTGCCACGTTGAGCCGAACGCACGCTGCCGCTGCCGGCTTACATCGCTGGAGGGCGTACGCGCTGTAGCTACGCGCCTGCGCGCCGGCTTCGGCTCGCGGTGAGTTGGCGATTTGGTGGATATATCCGAATTCGTGCACGAGCTTCGCTGCGTCGTCGTGTGTGTGCGGTGGGCTCGGTGGTGTGGGTGTCGGGTGTGGATGGTGTTTGGTGGGGATGGGTGGTGTTTAGTGGAGATGGGTGGGTGCCTGTTGTGATATATCACAATTTAATCAGCTAGGGAAACTAATGTTATTAAAAGCAGACCAAGGCTGTGCATTTTTCAGTTTAGCACTTTAAAGATGGTGTTCACGTCAGCAACGCCCAGTGGATCAGCCAGATTAGCTGAGCTGAGCTTACGCCTGAAAGAACTTTCCGTGTCCCTCAGAGAGTGAGCTTGCGTTAGCAACGCAAGCTTGCGGTCAGGTCCACTGCAATGAGTGCGGTCACTTCGATTTGAGACACGCAACACACCGCATTCTTTGGTACAATATATATCAAATAAAAAAAAAACGGAAAATATATATAGAAAGTGATGTGAATTTAACCCAACGCTTTTTCATTTAACCAACCAACCAAATACAACCATCCCGATTTCGTTGCCGCCCCGCCACAAACATTGGTCCTTGGAGCCGGATTAAATTTTTATTAAAATCTATTCTCCCAGCTACGCATCGGTGGACAACGTAACCCAAGCTTGATAAGTACATTTCTAAAGATTTATGTGTATATGTGTGCATATGTGGATATCTTAATCAAATTGCCCCAAACCGTGCCATTTTCCGAGCACCTTCCAATTTCTACTTATTTGGTTGCGCGGCAATTGCAGCATATACATACATATATACACATAAACGGTACACTCCATCCTATATGTATGCCTATGTACATATGTAAATAAGAGCAATCACTCCAGCCGCCATTAGAGTTCAGCCTCTCTTGAGTTTATTCGGCGATCGCACTTTGTTCCACATATCCGTACATAGCTGCCAACTATTATCCGTGTTTTTTGTATATTTCATTTAAAAAAAACAAAACTAGAGGGATGGGCTAACTTTCTTTTGGTAATACCCTTGCAATTGCAAAGGATATAGATACAGTTTTTCTGATTTGCCACGCCCCCATCAACTGCATATATATAAATTTTGGGCAATCTATTAAGCAGGGCAATAGTAACCTATATATCAAATTTTGAAGCTGTACCTATAAGACTTTGGAAGATATAGTTTTCTCCGATTTGCCACGCCCCCAAGAGGCGGATATATATAATTTTCCATAATCTTGTCGAAACGGTCAAGCCTAACGTCTGGAACTCTAGGTGTAAAATTGTAAAAGAAATAGTGTTTCCCGATTTGCCACGCCCCTAATGGGCGTAGATATATATTCTTTCTTTTTCCATGGGTGGTTGATACAAATATATGTTTAAAGTTTCAAGTCTCTGGCTTTAATAGCATCCAAAATATTGGAAGATTTATGTTAAGCACTATATAGACATTCCCGATTTGCCACGCCCCAAGTAGGCGTTTATATATAATATTTTGATTAATCTGAACGGAAGGCCCACAGTATATTACTTTCCCCCAAAGGGCGTAGATATAATCTATATCTTTTTGTATTTGGGTGCATATCAGGAGTATATATTCCAAACTACAAGTCTCTCACTGTAATAACGTCGAAGTTATCCCACTAAAACATTTCTTAAAACCGATCTGTCCTATGGGAGCTATAGGATATAGTCATCCGATCCGGATGATTCCGAGATATACAATGCCTGCAGCACATTCCAGCCTCTGTGCAAAATTTCAGCTCTGTAGCTCTTATAGTCTCGGAGGAGATTGCGTTGATCCAGACAGACGGACAGACGGACAGACGGACATGGCTATATCAACTCAGCTAGTCTTGCTGATCAAGAATATATATACTTTATATGGTCGGAGATGCTTCCTTCTCTGCGTTGCAAACTCCTGACCAAAATTAATATACCCTCTTTGCAAGGGTATAAAAATAGTTGTCACTGTCCATTTATGCTTAATGTTGTCTAAATATTAAATCCATATTAAACATTCAATTCCAAAACCTAATTATAAAATACAACGTTAGCATACACACACACACATACATATCTTCATGCACCCTACCTCACAGCAATAGGCAACATTGACTTTGCTGAAATTTACATATTACAGAAAAAAGAAAATATTAAAATAAGCAAAAATTAAGTACGAATATTTTATTGAGTACGCTTCTCTTTCTCATTCAATCTGGTCCATTGACTTAAAAAAAAATATATATATAATATATTTTACATAAAAAAAATAAATAATAATAAATTGCTTATTATTTATTTTTATAAATAAAAACAAGTAAGAAAGCTCTAGTCGGGTCTGCCCGACTACGAGATCCCCTGAACCAAGTTCGAGCTGATGTTTTAAACAACCTAGGTTACATATTTTATCTATACATATTACCTCTGCGCGCATATACACATGCACACATACACACATGCACACATATACACATGCACACATTTGTATACGCATGCACACATATACATACCATGTTGATTTGAATGTATGTGTGCACACGTACAGGCCGCTGCCGCGTGCTTTTACAATGTTTCCTTTAGTAACTTCTGTATTACTTAACGGATTTGAATGCAAATTTCTCCATTGAATGATATTAATTTATTGAAAATACGGTTTTCACTAAAAAAATTGACAAAATTAAATTGCGACTTTGATAATTTTTTTTTTTATAAATTTTTTTTGTAAAATGTGGAGCCGGTATCCAAAATATGAAAAAATAGAAAATGTATTTTTTTTTTTTTTTTTTTTAATTATATGTTTTTTCGGTATCAGCGTGCTATATACACTATAACAGAATAGTTTAACTTGAGGTGTAGCCTCGCTTAAAAATGTATTTTATTTATAAAAAGCTAAAAACAAAATTTGGTAGCTATAGCTAAAAATATGTAAAAGATATGGTCAAAAAACTGAATCTTGATAACGTTTTAAATCGATATCATTGAAAAGGAAAAATTTATCGAATATCTAAAACAAACTCGATATTTTCGCTGTATACACAGACCATCATGCAAAATTTGAAGTCTCTAGCTCTTATAGGTTCTGAGATCGACGCGTTCATACATACGGACAGACAGACGGACGGACGGACAGTCACTAAATTTTGCAATTTTGCAAGCTTTTTGAAAATAAAATACATTTTCTATTTTTTTATATTTTGGATACCGGCTCCACATTTTAGATAATCAATTTATTCAAAAAAAAAAAAATTATCAAATCCACAATATAATTTTTTAAAATTTTTTTTAGCCAAAACCATATTTTCTATAAAATAAAAGCATTGGATGCTGAAAATTGCATTTAAATATGTTAAGTAATTCAGAAGTTATTAAAGAAAACATTTTGCCAATTGACAAGAGCATACGGCAGCAACATAGATATTTGCTCTATACGTGTGCACACATACATTCAAATCAACTACGCAGCAATTGGCGCGAGTGCTTGCATGCTTGTATCAGCCAGCGATCAAGAAGATAGCAGGCACCGTTCAGGCCAAGTATGAGTTTTTATATGCCATGTCCCACCCTGTGATATGGAAGTGTTCACGGGTGACTAAGTGAAATGACCCATCTTCAGGAATTGTTCACAGCGATGTATGTGCAGAATTCTCGCCTTACTCCGGTTGAACGGTTGTTTCATCTGAACTCCAAAACGACTGGTGAGGTCATACTCAAAAATGAGCGGTTCCAATCCACCTGGAACAACGTAAAGCGCGCTTTGAAAACAAACGGCTGTTAGTGAACAGTCAACTGAAAACTTTATTCAGTCTGACCTCCATACTCAAAGAGAAGCTTTCAGCTCTGAAAGATCTGCAAAGCAGCATTCAAGGGTGTTTGACTGCTCTGGAAAATTCCGATGGGAATACGGAGAACTGGGATATAATTTTCGTATTTAGTTGTTCGTCGAAGGTTCCAAAACTAATTCTGTCCCTTTGAGTTGGTGAATTCCTGGTCGATAGACATCGAACGCTAGAGGCCATTGAAGACCTCAAGCCCCCTCCAAATCTGCCCACCCAGTCTCGCGTCGTTAAAAAGGACACGCCGACGACTAGGGTCCACACATTTGAAAGCAAAGTCAGCGTTAGCCAGCAAGGCTGCAAGCTGTGTTCCAAAGAGAACCACCCAATCAAAATGATGACTTAACATTTAAAAAACAGGCATAGCAGACGTGGAACGCTTACATAAAACAATACAATAAATCAAATGTAAAAACACGAATAATTAAATATCGAAGAAAATAAACTCAGAAAAATTGAAATAATTGTTTATATTTACAACCATAAAAGAACCATGACACAACTGGAAAGACTCCTGCCCATATATTTTTATATGCCGTACAACCAACTTTAAATACACAAGAAAAGAAAGAAAATATTATAAACAAAATTACAATAACAGTAACCAAAAAGAATACAATTTGTTACCAAAAACCGAAAAAGGACCATTATATAAAATACAATTTAAGAAAGAACGCTCTAGTCGGGTCTGCCCGACTAGGATATCCCGTGAACCAAGTCCGAGGTAGTATCAATCTAGCTTACATCTTTTATCTATACATATACATGCACACATAGGCACATGCGCCGCTTACTGCGTGGATGATTAGCGGCTGGACAGCATTCTGGGCAGCATTTTGAGAAATTGATTGTTAAATAACTTTGGGTCTAGATGTATTTTCTGAATGAAATTATTAGGACATAATTTTTACATCTGAATCTATATATATGCGCAATACCCAACTCCCTAGGTATTTGAAATACGTTTTTTTCACTTTTAGGGCTAGTGGGGGAGGTAACCAAAATCTGAAATATTTATTATCTGTATTTTCACCACAGAAACCTACATAGGCAATTTGGTGTTTCTTGCTATTAAGGTCTTTAAGTTATAGCTTAGAGCCGAAGTTAAAATATTGATTATTATCGATTATAAGGAAATTGGATGAGTTATCGAAAAAAAAATTAAACTTGTACTGCGTATGGCATACACGAATATATATCTAAAATTTCTAGCTTTTGTGGTTTACGAGATCACTGCATTCATACGGACGGACAGACAGACATGGCTAGATCGACTCAGCTACAAGGACTATACAAGACTAGAATATATATACTTTGTGGGGTCTGCCACGCCTCGTTCTGCCAGTTACATAAATTGTCACAAAACCTTTATACCCTGAATTCCCATTTTTATTTCCCTGAACCTATTGAAAATAAAATGGGCATTCAGGGTATAAAAACGTAGGAAAATTATCAAATCCCATTTTTAAATCTATTTCCAAGAAAACCAAAAAAAAATAAATTAATAAAAAAATTGTCAAAAAGCCAGTAATCCATATACTGTTGTAAGTTGCTACAACTTGAAAAACAGTGTCATAATTATTATTATAGTAGTCTATATACTTAAATGTAAAAGCATTGACTAGCAGGCTCTTCTCTTAAAGAGTGGGAAGTGATATATGCATACTGACTTCGCCGAGATAATTATTAAACATAGCTATTACACATAACAATAACATAACACCAACCCACAATTGTAAACATTCCCAAAAATAGTTTTAAACCAGCAGCACAGATGAGCGGTCGGCTTAAAGAGAGCAGAACAATTGGAAGAGCAGCTGTTCATGTGGCTGCTGCTCTCTTTTAAGCTAATCGCTGCCTTTCATGCTCCCCTCTTTCGTCCACTCACAGTGCAGCCGCATTGCTAAGCCGTTATATATTTTAGTGTATAAATTGATCGGTGGGGGCAATACGACACTTAGTCGCTTGCTCGCATTTGTTTAATAACTTTAAGTCTTTTAATTGTTCTTTGTCGGACAGCACGACATTTGGTCGCTTGCTTGCAATTGTTAACTAACTATTGAGTGTTATACTATTCTTGGCTAGTCGCACGACTTTCAATCGCTTGCATACAGTGTTTAGTTATAGCAATTGTTATCTTGGCTGATCGCACGACACTTTGGTTGCGTGCACACAGTGTTAACATAATTCAATAAAGACATTAATTACAACAAAGTGACTTATAATTTAAAATTATAAAATACAAAGCTAATGAAAAAGCTCATTGACTAAACAACCAGTATGCACCAATCAAACTTCATAATTATGCACATGAAGTTAGTTTATGATCTAACAAAACCGGAAAAAACTGGAGCATTAAGCATTATCAAAGGTGTCCAAATCATTTGAGTTTATATAGACAGACAGACTGACAGACGGCCAGACTGATAGACGGCCAGACATTGCACAACACCAATAACCTGTTTTTCCTTTGGGAACAGAGTACAAAAAGCCATTAAAAACATATTTAAAACAGGTAAAAACACACTCGGGCAGTCGCCCGACTACGACATCCCTTGAAAGTTTCTTCAACCTTGCGATTTTACATACAGACAACCGACTGCATAATACTCTGTTCCTTATGTGCGTATAAGAGCACTTTTTATTTTGATTTGAAATTGATGCAATGATAACTGTTTTCATTATTCCCAACAACTCCCATCTTGGCTTTGTCGTCCCATTTAGTTTTTCGTCAAACTTCTGTAATTCAGTTGAAGACTCTACCTCCCTCTGGCCTCTCTCTGGCTTCCCTCTGGCTTCCCCTTCAGACTGATCAAAAAGTTATATATCCGTGCCTACTTAGGGCGAGGCAAATCGGGAAAGTCTATATAGTGCTTAACATAAATCCTCCAATATTTTGGATGCTGTTCAAGCCAGAGACTTGAAACTTAAAACATATATTTGTATCAACCACCCCTAGAAAAAAAGATAAAGAATATATATCTACGCCCATTAGGGGCGTGGCAAATCGGAAACAACTTTTTCTTCTACAATTTTACACCTAGAGTCCCCAAAATTGACAACCGTTAGGCTTCACCATTTCGACAAAAGTATGAAGAATTATGTATCCGCCTCTTTAGGGCGTGGCAAATCGGATCAAACTATATCTTCCAAAGTCTTAAAGGTACAGCTACAAAATTTGATGTATAGGTTACTGTTACCCTCAAATCAGAGAAAACTATATCTATATCCCTTACAATTGCAAGGGTATTTATTACCAAACTTCGGCATGGTCGAAGTTAGCCCATCCCTCTAGTTTTGGTAAAAAATTGCTTCACGGAAAGGGCGGTGTAGGCTGGCTCGTTGTCATGAAGTAACAGTCGTATGTGCGCCTAAGAGTCGTCCTTTTATTTTTCAAAACCTCAAAATAGAACTGATGATAACGTCGACAAAATCGATGCTCTCGTTCGAGAAGATCGTCGCCTTGATCAACTCTGTAAGTCGTCGGGAATGCCGCGGAGTTCCATTAAGAGAATTTTATTCGAAGTTTTACACATGAATCGTACTACTATCAATACGACCCCAACACAACGCAGCAATCAAGCCAATAGAAACAAGTAAGAACTACGAGATCCCCTGAACCAAGTCCGAGCTGATGTTTTAAACAACCTTTTATCTATACATATTACCTCTGTGCGCATATACACATGCGCACATACACACAGGCACGCATATACTCATGCTACTCCAAGCTACAGCCGAGGTATACGAGCCACCTACCGCCTATGTGCTATTCGAGTCACTTGCGCGTTCAGAACAGTCTCTGATGATGCAGCACTCGTTATAGCTGGAATGCTCCCAATTGAGGAATTGGTCATCGAATCGGATGAATTAAATAGAGGCAACAACAGCGAGACCACACGCATCAGTAATGCTAGGAGCACGGAGAGAACTCTCAGCATTGCTCGATGGCAAAGGAAGTGGGATGAGTCGTCAAAAGGACGCTGGACACACACGCTTATCCCGGAACTGGCGCCGTAGATAAATCGTAAGTATGGAGAAGTAAACTTTTATCTTTCGCAGATCCTAACTGGACACGGATGTTTCCGGAGTTACCTGCTCCGTTTTGGCCACGACAACACAGATGAGTGTTCCTGGTGCGGCGAAGGAATCGTGTGGACGATTCTCCGCAGAGAGGCGACAGCTGGAGGAAGCAGTGGGTCAGTCCATCAGGAAAAACAACCTGGTGTCGATTATGCTGGATTCTCAGGAAGCGTGGCGCTCAACCAGTGTCTTCGCGGCACTGGTTATGACGGAGCTCCGCAGGATCGAGAGGACCAGACGACGAGCCGAGTAGGACTCAGGTGGCGCAAAGCGCCTGCGAAGCATTGCTTTGCGGCCGTCCCGCAGGCATCATGCGCTACCCGTTCCTGTAAACTCCATTTTTAAATTTTAAGAAATAAACAAATACAAAAAAAAAAAAAAAAAATAAAAACGCATATACTCATGCACACATATACACATGCACACATTTGTATACACATGCACACATATACAAACCATGCACACAGAAGCACGCGCGCCGATTACTGCGTAGTTGATTTGAATGTATGTGTGCACAAGTACAGGCTGCTGCCGCGTGCTTTTACAATGTTTCCTTTAATAACTTCTGTATTACTTAACGGATTTGAATGCAATTTTTTGCATTGAATGCTACTGATTTATTGAAAATACGGGTTTCACTAAAAAATTTAAAAAAATTAAATTGTGGCTTTGATAATTTTTTTTTTTTTAAATTTTTTTTCGTTAGCTTTGCGAACGAGACATCTGCCCATCTCCATTACCGATCTATTGTATCTTTCATTTAATTATACCCCCTGTATGTACAAGGTACAATACAACTTCTATACCTTTATTAAATCAAAAATTTCTTTATTTAAGTACTCTTTGCATTATCATGCGTTTTCTAACACTAAAAAAAAAAGAATATTTCAGACTTTGGATATTGCCCCCAATGGCTCCAAAACTGAAGAAAGGCATATAAAATAGTAGAGACTTGAGATTTTACATGATGTTCTGAAAATTTTATTATGAAACTAGGTCTAGAACCGACTTCCCTGTCCGTCTTTCCCTCTGTCTGTGCGTATGTATGATATCCCAACCTCTTTTAGTGGAACATTTCTACACTATTAAAGTCAAAGACTTGAAATATGGATTGCCATGCTGTAGGATTGCCATGCTGGCAATCATTGCATAGTTTCTATAGTTTAAGAGCTATAATATCAAAATTCGACAAGTAGGCTCATGTTCACCTCGCGTTAAGCTCTAGGGGATTGACAAATCGAGAAGTCTATCTAGTGTTAAACATAAGTCCTCTAATATTTTGGGTGCTATTAAAGCCAGAGACTTGAAACTTATAAAAAAAACATAATTGTGTGGGCTATTTTTACCGGGCTTGGCCGGGTATTACCAACACTCCAGTTTTTATTTCTATTTCGGCTGTTCCCAATTTTACACTTGTTTGTGTGTGTATTACTTTCACCATTACGCATCCAAAAACCACTCTTGTATTTCACTCTCTCACTTCCATATCATATAGTGGGAGATAGCATATAACAACTCGTACTTGGCCTGAACGGTGCCTGCTATCTTCTTGATCGCTGGCTGATACAAGCATGCAAGCACTCGCGCCAATTGCTGCGTAGTTGATTTGAATGTATGTGTGCACACGTATAGAGCAAATCTATGTTGCTGCCGCATGCTTTTGTCAATTGGCAAAATGTTTTCTTTAATAACTTCTGAATTACTTAACGGATTTAAATGCAATTTTCAGCATTCAATGCTTTTATTTTATAGAAAATATGGTTTTGGATAAAAAAAATTTTAAAAAATTATATTGTGGATTTGATAATTTTTTCTTTTTTGAATAAATTGATTATGTAAAATGTGGAGACGGTATCCAAAATATAAAAAAATAGAAAATGTATTTTATTTTCAAAAAGCTTGCAAAATTGCAAAATTTAGTGACTGTTACATCCTTTTTGCAAAGCCATTATACCCTAATTTGCCATTTTCAATGGGTTCAGGGTATAAAAAGATAACAAATATGTACATATTTTTTTATTTATAATAATAAATAATAAGCAATTTATTATTATTTTTTTTTTTATGTAAAATATATTATATATTTTTTTTTAAGTCAATGGACCCGATTGAATGAGAGAGAGAAGCGTACTCAATAAATTTTTTCTTTTTTCTTTAATATGTAAATTTCAGCATAGTCAATGTTGCCTATTGCTGTAAGGTAGGGTGCATGAAGATATGTATGTGTGTGTGTATGCTAATGTTGTATTCAGACAACATTTAACATACACGGACCGTTCCAACTATTTTAAATGAAACTTATAAGACGGATAATAGTTGGCAACAATTAATATGCATATGACGGAGCGTACTATATACACGCACTGTATGCGCGTGTTGCTGCGTACTGTGTGTGCAAGTGTATGGGTTTTGGGTATTTCACCAGAATCATAATTTCATCGTATTAGTAATGTTGCATCAGCCGCTAATTGTGCTGTGATTGGTCATTTGCAATTTTGTCGCTTTAAGAAGTCCGTCATAGCGCGACAACAGCGTTGCAGCGCTGTCGTCAAGTGTGGTTCGGTGCATCTAGAGAAACAGAAACGACTCAGTCGAATTTGAAATCACAAAGCCAGCGCACCGAAACTCACTGTACTTTAAAGAAAAATGGAAAGTGAGCGTTCTTTAACATCAAAAGTGGGATCGGCACCACCTCCTGCATTCTCAAAGGATCAATGGCGCTGTATTCTACAGATGCAAAATCAAAACCTTTGTCAAAAATTTTTTTCTGATAACGCAGACGCCGATGCCTCGAAATGGTGTATTACAGCAGACATAATATTAACGGAGCAGCCTATAGAAGGAAACAGGCTGATCATGGCGTTAAGCGAGGCTATGGATGGCAGTGCTTCACTGTGGTTAACTCAAATTTCATATCACGGCATGAAGTGAAATTAATTTAAGGAATTAATTCTTCACCGTTATAAGAGCAACGAGACGCCATCTGCAATGTTTTTAGACTCTGTTCCCAAAGGGAAAAGAGTCTATTGGATTTGTGCAATGTCCGTCTTGCTGTCTGTCCGTCTGTCCGTCTGTCCGTCTGTCCGACTGTCCGTCTGTCCGTCTGTCCGTCTGTCTGTATGAACGCGCAGCATTTGGACACTATAGAAGCTAGAGACTTGTAATTTGGAATATATACTCGTGTGTATCCGCGTCAGATCAAGTTTGAGTATTTTTCCGATACGCCCACAGGGGGCGTGGCAAATCGGGAAATGCTATATCTATTAAGACTAAAACACTGTTATTTTAGTCAATATTGCAGTCTAAGAAATGGGATTTAGAATATATATTCGTGTACACTACGCGGACGTTTTAAGATATAGATTATATATCTACGCCCATTGTGGGCGTGGCAAATCGGATAAAACTATATCTTCTACAGCTTTGAAGCTAGAGCATCCAAATTTGGCATGAGGGTTACTGTTGACCTTCCCTTAAGTTACATCAAAAAGTTATATACCCACGCCCCCTGGGGGCGTACCAAATCGATAATATATATATAGCGATTTGTATAAATCTTATAATATTTTGAGCGTTATAAGAGCTAGAGACTTGAAATTTGGAATACATATGCAAGTAGATCATCCGGAATCAAAAATATATATTATAGATATTTACGCCTATTAAGGGCGTGGCAAATCGGATAAAACTGTATCTCCTACAGTTTTGGAGCTAGAGCGTCCAAATTTTGCATGTGCACACGCATCAGCAATGCTAGGAGCACGGAGAGAACTCTCAGCATTGCTCGATGGCAAAGGAAGTGGGATGAGTCGTCAAAAGGACGCTGGACACACACGCTTATCCCGGAACTGGCGCCGTGGATAAATCGTAAGTATGGAGAAGTAAACTTTTATCTTTCGCAGATCCTAACTGGACACGGATGTTTCCGGAGTTACCTGCTCCGTTTTGGCCACGACAACACAGATGAGTGTTCCTGGTGCGGCGAAGGAATCGTGTGGACGATTCTCCGCAGAGAGGCGACAGCTGGAGGAAGCAGTGGGTCAATCCATCAGGAAAAACAACCTGGTGTCGATTATGCTGGATTCTCAGGAAGCGTGGCGCTCAACCAGTGTCTTCGCGGTACTGGTTATGACGGAGCTCCGCAGGATCGAGAGGACCAGACGACGAGCCGAGTAGGACTCAGGTGGCGCAAAGCGCCTGCGAAGCATTGCTTTGCGGCCGTCCCGCAGGCATCATGCGCTACCCGTTCCTGTAAACTCCATTTTTAAATTTTAAGAAATAAACAAATACAAAAAAAAAAAAAATAAAATAAAAACGCATATACTCATGCACACATATACACATGCACACATTTGTATACACATGCACACATATACAAACCATGCACACAGAAGCACGCGCGCCGATTACTGCGTAGTTGATTTGAATGTATGTGTGCACACGTACAGGCTGCTGCCGCGTGCTTTTACAATGTTTCCTTTAATAACTTCTGTATTACTTAACGGATTTGAATGCAATTTTTTGCATTGAATGCTACTGATTTATTGAAAATACGGGTTTCACTAAAAAATTTAAAAAAATTAAATTGTGGCTTTGATAATTTTTTTTTTTTTTAATTTTTTTTCGTTAGCTTTGCGAACGAGACATCTGCCCATCTCCATGGCCGATCTATTGTATCTTTCATTTAATTATACCCCCTGTATGTACAAGGTACAATACAACTTCTATACCTTTATTAAATCAAAAATTTCTTTATTTAAGTACTCTTTGCATTATCATGCGTTTTCTAACACTAAAAAAAAAGAATATTTCAGACTTTGGATATTGCCCCCAATGGCTCCAAAACTGAAGAAAGGCATATAAAATAGTAGAGACTTGAGATTTTACATGATGTTCTGAAAATTTTATTATGAAACTAGGTCTAGAACCGACTTCCCTGTCCGTCTTTCCCTCTGTCTGTGCGTATGTATGACATCCCAACCTCTTTTAGTGGAACATTTCTACACTATTAAAGTCAAAGACTTGAAATATGGATTGCCATGCTGTAGGATTGCCATGCTGGCAATCATTGCATAGTTTCTATAGTTTAAGAGCTATAATATCAAAATTCGACAAGTAGGCTCATGTTCACCTCGCGTTAAGCTCTAGGGGATTGACAAATCGAGAAGTCTATCTAGTGTTAAACATAAGTCCTCTAATATTTTGGGTGCTATTAAAGCCAGAGACTTGAAACTTATAAAAAACAAGTAAGAACGTTGCAGTCGGGCGGGACCGACTGCGTTAGACTCTGTTCCTGTTAAAGGTGTGTAGGCTCAATAAATATGTACACCGTCCGTCCGTCTTTCCGTATGTTTGAATGCGAGATTATTGAGATTCCTTTTTTGAGCATGTCTTTTACATCAATTTAGCTACAGTCATACAATTTTGCTTTTTTAAAATAAAATACTATTTTGGTTTTTATTATATATTTTGGATACTGGCTCCACATTTCACAAAATCAATTTTATAAAAGTTCAGTTGCAAATAAAGCCACATTTAAATTTTTTTTAATTTTTAAGGTAAAACCGTATTTTTAATAAAATATAAGGATTTATGCAGAAAGTTTTATCAAAATCCATTAAGTAACATAGAAGTTATAAAAAAAAAAAAAACATTTTAATAAATGATAATATCACGCGGCAGCGATGGGAATAGAACCTGGGTCACGCGCTTCGCATGCCACCGACTCTACCCACAACACCACGGCGTCTCTTGTGCCAAATTGAGTTTGGTGTGTTGATTTGGTTAAACAGACTTGCCCCAGTTAGGTCAACTAGAATTTGTTTTAATAAATATAAGGATTTATGCTGAAAATTTTATCAAATCCATTAAATAACATAGAAGTTATAAAAAAAACAAGTAAGAACGTTGCAGTCGGGCGGGACCGACTGCGTTAGACTCTGTTCCTGTTAAAGGTGTGTAGGCTCAATAAATATGTACACCGTCCGTCCGTCTTTCCGTATGTTTGAATGCGAGATTATTGAGATTCCTTTTTTGAGCATGTCTTTTACATCAATTTAGCTACAGTCATACAATTTTGCTTTTTTAAAATAAAATACTATTTTGGTTTTTATTATATATTTTGGATACTGGCTCCACATTTCACAAAATCAATTTTATAAAAGTTCAGTTGCAAATAAAGCCACATTTAAATTTTTTTTAATTTTTAAGGTAAAACCGTATTTTTAATAAAATATAAGGATTTATGCAGAAAGTTTTATCAAAATCCATTAAGTAACATAGAAGTTATAAAAAAAAAAAAAACATTTTAATAAATGATAATATCACGCGGCAGCGATGGGAATAGAACCTGGGTCACGCGCTTCGCATGCCACCGACTCTACCCACAACACCACGGCGTCTCTTGTGCCAAATTGAGTTTGGTGTGTTGATTTGGTTAAACAGACTTGCCCCAGTTAGGTCAATTAGAATTTGTTTTAATAAATATAAGGATTTATGCTGAAAATTTTATCAAATCCATTAAATAACATAGAAGTTATAAAAAAAAATAAAAAAAAAAATTTTATTAAATGATAATATCACGCGTCAGCGCTGGGAATCGAACCTAGGACTCGCGCTTCGCATGCCACCACTCTACCCACAACACCACGGCGTCTCTTGCGTTGCTATGTGCCAAACTGAGTTTGGAAGTGTTTTGATTTGGTTAAACAGACTTGCGTTGTGGTAGCGAAGACCCTGCTTCAATCCCCAGTTAGGTCAACTAGAATTTGTTTTACGGAGGCTTACATTACGATTATTATTATTTTTTTTTTTCGTAAATTTTAATTTCATGAACAGTAACCCACATGTCAAATTTGGATGCTCTACGTCTAAGACTGTAGGAGATACAGTTTTACCCTATTTGCCACGCCCCAAATGGGCGTAGCTATATATAACATACATTTTTGGGTAGAGGTAGGATACTAGTATATATATTCCAAGTCCCAACTCTCTGACGGAAATATTGCCGAAATTATCACGGTTTTAGTAAAAGATATAGTAATTCCCGATTTGCCACGCCCCCAGAAGACGTGGATACATAACTTTTGACTTATCTTAAGAGGAGGTCAACAGTATCCCACATGCAAAATTTGGACGCTTCTAGCTCCAAAACTGTAGGAGATACAGTTTTATCCGATTTGCCACGCCCTTAATGGGCGTAAATATCTATAATATATATTTTTGATTCCGAGTGATCTACTTGCACATGTATTCCAAATTTCAAGTCTCTAGCTCTTAATACGCTCAAAATATTATAAGATTTATACAAATCGCTATATATATATTCCCGATTTGGTACGCCCCCAGGGGGCGTGGGTATATAACTTTTTGATGTAACTTAAGGGAAGGTCAACAGTAACCCACATGCCAAATTTGGATGCTCTAGCTTCAAAGCTGTAGAAGATATAGTTTTATCCGATTTGCCACGCCCACAATGGGCGTAGATATATAATCTATATCTTAAAACGTCCGCGTGGTGTACACGAATATATATTCTAAACCCCATTTCTTAGACTGCAATATTGACTAAAATAACAGCGTTTTAGTCTTAATAGATATAGCATTTCCCGATTTGCCACGCCCCCTGTGGGCGTATCGGAAAAATACTCAAACTTGATCTGACGCGGATACACACGAGTATATATTCCAAATTACAAGTCTCTAGCTTCTATAGTGTCCAAATGCTGCGCGTTCATACAGACAGACGGACAGACGGACAGACGGACAGACGGACAGACGGACAGACGGACAGACGGACAGACAGCAAGACGGACATTGCACAAATCCAATAGACTCTTTTTCCCTTTGGGAACAGAGTCTAATAAAAAAAAAATTTTATTAAATGATAATATCACGCGTCAGCGCTGGGAATCGAACCTAGGACTCGCGCTTCGCATGCCACCACTCTACCCACAACACCACGGCGTCTCTTGCGTTGCTATGTGCCAAACTGAGTTTGGAAGTGTTTTGATTTGGTTAAACAGACTTGCGTTGTGGTAGCGAAGACCCTGCTTCAATCCCCAGTTAGGTCAACTAGAATTTGTTTTACGGAGGCTTACATTACGATTATTATTATTTTTTTTTTCGTAAATTTTAATTTCATGAACAGTAACCCACATGTCAAATTTGGATGCTCTACGTCTAAGACTGTAGGAGATACAGTTTTACCCTATTTGCCACGCCCCAAATGGGCGTAGCTATATATAACATACATTTTTGGGTAGAGGTAGGATACTAGTATATATATTCCAAGTCCCAACTCTCTGACGGAAATATTGCCGAAATTATCACGGTTTTAGTAAAAGATATAGTAATTCCCGATTTGCCGCGCCCCCAGAAGACGTGGATACATAACTTTTGACTTATCTTAAGAGGAGGTCAACAGTATCCCACATGCAAAATTTGGACGCTCTAGCTCCAAAACTGTAGGAGATACAGTTTTATCCGATTTGCCACGCCCTTAATGGGCGTAAATATCTATAATATATATTTTTGATTCCGAGTGATCTACTTGCACATGTATTCCAAATTTCAAGTCTCTAGCTCTTAATACGCTCAAAATATTATAAGATTTATACAAATCGCTATATATATATTCCCGATTTGGTACGCCCCCAGGGGGCGTGGGTATATAACTTTTTGATGTAACTTAAGGGAAGGTCAACAGTAACCCACATGCCAAATTTGGATGCTCTAGCTTCAAAGCTGTAGAAGATATAGTTTTATCCGATTTGCCACGCCCACAATGGGCGTAGATATATAATCTATATCTTAAAACGTCCGCGTGGTGTACACGAATATATATTCTAAACCCCATTTCTTAGACTGCAATATTGACTAAAATAACAGCGTTTTAGTCTTAATAGATATAGCATTTCCCGATTTGCCACGCCCCCTGTGGGCGTATCGGAAAAATACTCAAACTTGATCTGACGCGGATACACACGAGTATATATTCCAAATTACAAGTCTCTAGCTTCTATAGTGTCCAAATGCTGCGCGTTCATACAGACAGACGGACAGACGGACAGACGGACAGACGGACAGACGGACAGACGGACAGACAGCAAGACGGACATTGCACAAATCCAATAGACTCTTTTTTCCCTTTGGGAACAGAGTCTAACAAGTAAGAACGTTGCAGTCGGGCGGGACCGACTGCGTTAGACTCTGTTCCTGTTAAAGGTGTGTAGGCTCAATAAATATGTACACCGTCCGTCCGTCTTTCCGTATGTTTGAATGCGAGATTATTGAGATTCCTTTTTTGAGCATGTCTTTTACATCAATTTAGCTACAGTCATACAATTTTGCTTTTTTAAAATAAAATACTATTTTGGTTTTTATTATATATTTTGGATACTGGCTCCACATTTCACAAAATCAATTTTATAAAAGTTCAGTTGCAAATAAAGCCACATTTAAATTTTTTTTAATTTTTAAGGTAAAACCGTATTTTTAATAAAATATAAGGATTTATGCAGAAAGTTTTATCAAAATCCATTAAGTAACATAGAAGTTATAAAAAAAAAAAAAAAAACATTTTAATAAATGATAATATCACGCGGCAGCGATGGGAATAGAACCTGGGTCACGCGCTTCGCATGCCACCGACTCTACCCACAACACCACGGCGTCTCTTGTGCCAAATTGAGTTTGGTGTGTTGATTTGGTTAAACAGACTTGCCCCAGTTAGGTCAACTAGAATTTGTTTTAATAAATATAAGGATTTATGCTGAAAATTTTATCAAATCCATTAAATAACATAGAAGTTATAAAAAAAATAAAAAAAAATTTTATTAAATGATAATATCACGCGTCAGCGCTGGGAATCGAACCTAGGACTCGCGCTTCGCATGCCACCACTCTACCCACAACACCACGGCGTCTCTTGCGTTGCTATGTGCCAAACTGAGTTTGGAAGTGTTTTGATTTGGTTAAACAGACTTGCGTTGTGGTAGCGAAGACCCTGCTTCAATCCCCAGTTAGGTCAACTAGAATTTGTTTTACGGAGGCTTACATTACGATTATTATTATTTTTTTTTTCGTAAATTTTAATTTCATGAACAGTAACCCACATGTCAAATTTGGATGCTCTACGTCTAAGACTGTAGGAGATACAGTTTTACCCTATTTGCCACGCCCCAAATGGGCGTAGCTATATATAACATACATTTTTGGGTAGAGGTAGGATACTAGTATATATATTCCAAGTCCCAACTCTCTGACGGAAATATTGCCGAAATTATCACGGTTTTAGTAAAAGATATAGTAATTCCCGATTTGCCACGCCCCCAGAAGACGTGGATACATAACTTTTGACTTATCTTAAGAGGAGGTCAACAGTATCCCACATGCAAAATTTGACGCTCTAGCTCCAAAACTGTAGGAGATACAGTTTTATCCGATTTGCCACGCCCTTAATGGGCGTAAATATCTATAATATATATTTTTGATTCCGAGTGATCTACTTGCACATGTATTCCAAATTTCAAGTCTCTAGCTCTTAATACGCTCAAAATATTATAAGATTTATACAAATCGCTATATATATATTCCCGATTTGGTACCGCCCCCAGGGGGCGTGGGTATATAACTTTTTGATGTAACTTAAGGGAAGGTCAACAGTAACCCACATGCCAAATTTGGATGCTCTAGCTTCAAAGCTGTAGAAGATATAGTTTTATCCGATTTGCCACGCCCACAATGGGCGTAGATATATAATCTATATCTTAAAACGTCCGCGTGGTGTACACGAATATATATTCTAAACCCCATTTCTTAGACTGCAATATTGACTAAAATAACAGCGTTTTAGTCTTAATAGATATAGCATTTCCCGATTTGCCACGCCCCCTGTGGGCGTATCGGAAAAATACTCAAACTTGATCTGACGCGGATACACACGAGTATATATTCCAAATTACAAGTCTCTAGCTTCTATAGTGTCCAAATGCTGCGCGTTCATACAGACAGACGGACAGACGGACAGACGGACAGACGGACAGACGGACAGACGGACAGACAGCAAGACGGACATTGCACAAATCCAATAGACTCTTTTTCCCTTTGGGAACAGAGTCTAAAAACATAATTGTGTGGGCTATTTTTACCGGGCTTGGCCGGGTATTACCAACACTCCAGTTTTTATTTCTATTTCGGCTGTTCCTAATTTTACACTTGTTTGTGTGTGTATTACTTTCACCATTACGCATCCAAAAACCACTCTTGTATTTCACTCTCTCACTTCCATATCATAGGGAGGGAGATAGCATATAACAACTCGTACTTGGCCTGAACGGTGCCTGCTATCTTCTTGATCGCTGGCTGATACAAGCATGCAAGCACTCGCGCCGATTGCAGCGTAGTTGATTTGAATGTATGTGTGCACACGTATAGAGCAAATCTATGTTGCTTCCGCATGCTTTTGTCAATTGGCAAAATGTTTTCTTTAATAACTTCTGAGATACTTAACGGATTTAAATGCAATTTTCAGCATTCAATGCTTTTATTTTATAGAAAATATGGTTTTGGATAAAAAAAATTTTAAAAAATTATATTGTGGATTTGATAATTTTTTCTTTTTTGAATAAATTGATTATGTAAAATGTGGAGACGGTATCCAAAATATAAAAAAATAGAAAATGTATTTTGTTTTCAAAAAGCTTGCAAAATTGCAAAATTTAGTGACTGTTACATACTTTTTGCAAAGCCATTATACCCTAATTTGCCATTTTCAATGGGTTCAGGGTATAAAAAGATAACAAATATGTACATATTTTTTTATTTATAATAATAAATAATAAGCAATTTATTATTATTTTTTTTTTTATGTAAAATATATTATATATTTTTTTTTAAGTCAATGGACCCGATTGAATGAGAAAGAGAAGCGTACTCAATAAAATATACATACTTAATTTTTTTTCTTTTTCTGTAATATGTAAATTTCAGCATAGTCAATGTTGCCTATTGCTGTAAGGTAGGGTGCATGAAGATATGTATGGGTGTGTGTATGCTAATGTTGTATTCAGACAACATTTAACATACACGGACCGTTCCAACTATTTTAAATGAAACTTATAAGACGGATAATAGTTGGCAACAATTAATATGCATATGACGGAGCGTACTATATACACGCACTGTATGCGCGTGTTGCTGCGTACTGTGTGTGCAAGTGTATGGGTATTCTGTTTTGGGTATTTCACCAGAATCATAATTTCATCGTATTAGTAATGTTGCATCAGCCGCTAATTGTGCTGTGATTGGTCATTTGCAATTTTGTCGCTTTAAGAAGTCCGTCATAGCGCGACAACAGCGTTGCAGCGCTGTCGTCAAGTGTGGTTCGGTGCATCTAGAGAAACAGAAACGACTCAGTCGAATTTGAAATCACAAAGCCAGCGCACCGAAACTCACTGCACTTTAAAGAAAAATGGAAAGTGAGCGTTCTTTAACATCAAAAGTGGGATCGGCACCACCTCCTGCATTCTCAAAGGATCAATGGCGCTGTATTCTACAGATGCAAAATCAAAACCTTTTGGAGCTAGTAAAAAATATGAAGAAAAAAAGAAAAGAAGAAGACGTGGCTTTGTCAAAAATTTTTTTCTGATAACGCAGACGCCGATGCCTCGAAATGGTGTATTACAGCAGACATAATATTAACGGAGCAGCCTATAGAAGGAAACAGGCTGATCATGGCGTTAAGCGAGGCTATGGATGGCAGTGCTTCACTGTGGTTAACTCAAATTTCATATCACGGCATGAAGTGAAATTAATTTAAGGAATTAATTCTTCACCGTTATAAGAGCAACGAGACGCCATCTGCAATGTTTTTAGACTCTGTTCCCAAAGGGAAAAAGAGTCTATTGGATTTGTGCAATGTCCGTCTTGCTGTCTGTCCGTCTGTCCGTCTGTCCGTCTGTCCGACTGTCCGTCTGTCCGTCTGTCCGTCTGTCTGTATGAACGCGCAGCATTTGGACACTATAGAAGCTAGAGACTTGTAATTTGGAATATATACTCGTGTGTATCCGCGTCAGATCAAGTTTGAGTATTTTTCCGATACGCCCACAGGGGGCGTGGCAAATCGGGAAATGCTATATCTATTAAGACTAAAACACTGTTATTTTAGTCAATATTGCAGTCTAAGAAATGGGATTTAGAATATATATTCGTGTACACTACGCGGACGTTTTAAGATATAGATTATATATCTACGCCCATTGTGGGCGTGGCAAATCGGATAAAACTATATCTTCTACAGCTTTGAAGCTAGAGCATCCAAATTTTGCATGTGGGATACTGTTGACCTCCTCTTAAGATATGTCAAAAGTTATGTATCCACGTCTTCTGGGGGCGTGGCAAATCGGGAATTATTATATCTTTTACTAAAACCGTGATAATTTCGGCAATATTTCCGTCAGAGAGTTGGGACTTGGAATATATATACTAGTATCCTACCTCTACCCAAAAATGTATGTTATATATAGCTACGCCCATTTGGGGCGTGGCAAATAGGGTAAAACTGTATCTCCTACAGTCTTAGACGTAGAGCATTCAAATTTGACATGTGGGTTACTGTTCATGAAATTAAAATTTACGAAAAAAAAATAATAATAATCATAATGTAAGCCTCCGTAAAACAAATTCTAGTTGACCTAACTGGGGATTGAAGCAGGGTCTTCGCTACCACAACGCAAGTCTGTTTAACCAAATCAAAACACTTCCAAACTCACTTTGGCACATAGCCACGCAAGAGACGCCGTGGTGTTGTGGGTAGAGTGGTGGCATGCGAAGCGCGTGACCCAGGTTCGATTCCCAGCGCTGACGCCTGATATTATCATTTAATAAAATGTTTTTTTTTTTATTTTTTTTATAACTTCTATGTTATTTAATGGATTTGATAAAATTTTCAGCATAAATCCTTATATTTATTAAAACAAATTCTAGTTGACCTAACTGGGGCAAGTCTGTTTAACCAAATCAACACACCAAACTCAATTTGGCGCAAGAGACGCCGTGGTGTTGTGGGTAGAGTCGATGGCATGCGAAGCGCGTGACCCAGGTTCTATTCCCATCGCTGCCGCGTGATATTATCATTTATTAAAATGTTTTTTTTTTTTTTATAACTTCTATGTTACTTAATGGATTTTGATAAAACTTTCTGCATAAATCCTTATATTTTATTAAAAATACGTTTTTACCTAAAAAATTAAAAAAAATGTAAATGTGGCTTTATTTGCAACTGAACTTATATTAAATTGGTTTTGTGAAATGTGGAGCCAGTATCCAAAATATATAAAAACCAAAATAGTATTTTATTTTAAAAAAGCTATATGTAAAATTTTATGACTGTAGCTAAATTGATATGAAAGACATGCTCAAAAAAGGAATCTCAATAATCTCGCATTCAAACATACGGAAAGACGGACGGACGGTCTACATATTTATTGAGCCTACACACCTTTAACAGGAACAGAGTCTGACGCAGTCGGTGGCGCCCGACTACAACGTTCTTACTTGTTAAATTTGCTGAACAGCCGCCCAACTAACGGCTAATGCCTCGCGGTTTACGCTAGTCGTTTGCTGACAACTCTAACTGCTAATTGGCAAAACAAAAACATAGAGGAAATAGCTGTTTTAGTTGTGCTCGCGCATTTGGCAAAGTTGCAAACTATAAGCGAGCTACAATCTGAATTTGGTGCATTCAGATTTCAAAAACAGCGTAATGTTGACCGTGATGACGATTCTGGACCTGACATCAAGAAGAGGAGAATGTCAGAACTGTGTCATTTCTGTGGGAAACCAGGACACAAAATTACTGTGTGTAGGAGCAAAAAAAATCCGACAAAATCCGATGTGACATCTTAGCGAAAATCAATGTTCAAAAGGAGGATCAACAAGCAAAAATGAATTGCTTCAACAGAAGACCGTGAACCAGTGTTACGTGCCAGAGCCAACAGGAACTATGACGCAGCGAGGTGAGATTGACCCAATTTCGTTTGATTCCCGTGCAGAGTGTTCACTTATAAAAGAGAAAATTAGTAGTAAGTTGACTGGAAAGCTCTTTTATAACATTATTATGTTAAAAGGCATTGGCGATGCTGGTATATATAGTACATTACAGATTTTAAGTCAGGTTACTATAAACGAAAACTCACTTAAAATATTGTTTCACGTTGTGCTAGATAAACATTTAAAAAGCAATATTGTTATTGGTCGCGAAATCCTTAATCAAGGATTTAATGTTATTATATATCCAAACAAGTTTGCAATTGTATAAGATAAATCTGTAAATATTTGTTCAGTAGATGTGGAACCAGCTGACCTTACCAATCTTGACACCGGTTTGTACGAATCTGATAAAAATAAGTTCATTAAATTACTTGAGAATTATTCCACTGCACTTATTAAGGGAATACCATCTACACGTCTTAGTACATGTGAAATGAAAATTTGGTTCATTGACCATAGTAAAACTGTACAACGCCGGCCGAATTGGCCTAGCCCTGAAAAAAGAAATACTGTTAGAGAAAAGTTGAGTGACCTTTTAAAGTGTAATATTATTCGATCCAGTTGTTCTCCCTTTGCAAGTCTCATGCTGCTCGTCAAAAAGAAAAATGGGACAGGTCGCCTTTGTGTAGATTATAGAGAGCTATAGTAGATAGGTATCCTTTGCCGTTAATAAATGACCAAATATAGTTAACATTGTTGTTACCTGACGATATAATTAAAACATATGATTTAAGAAATTAGGTAAAGCTCGATGTTTACCAGTCGTGCCCCGAAATTTCAGATGGTCAGTGGTGAATCAGGTACACGAGTCCATCATGCACCTAGGATGGCAAAAGACCCTTGACAAAGTACATCAATACTACTGGTTTGACAAAATGAATAAATATATCCGTAGATTTGTCAACAATTGTATACCTGTAGAACAGCCAAGTCACAGCTGGCAAATTAAGAGGGAAAACTGATTTAAGCTAATATGTTATTATCCAAATTGATGGCTTCACAAAATTTGTACATCTATATCATACTCTGAAGATGTATACAGAGAACTGTATCAAGGCCATGAAGTCTTCAATTTCATTATTTGGTGTACCAATGCGCATTATAACTGACCAGGGTAGATGTTTTTCAAGCACACAGTTCTTTGAATTTTGTTGTTCAAACAATATAATACTTCATTTAATTGCGACTGGGGCAAATCGTGCTAATCGACAAGTTGAGCGCGTAATGAGTACGCTGACGAGCCTGACGAGACTGACGAGACTGACATGGCTATTTCAACTCAGCTCGTCTTGCTGATCAAGAATATATATACTTTATATGGTCGGAGATGCTTCCTTCTCTGCGTTGCAAACTTCTGACCAAAATTAATATACCCTTTTTGTAAGGATATAAAAAAATAAAAAAAATTTTTTTGTATTATTTTTTAATGTTTGAACGGCACTATAGGAAACATATCAATATTATTTGAAACAAGTAAGAAAGCTCTAGTCGGGTCTGCCTGACTACGAGATCCCCTGAGCCAAGTCCTATGTTTTGTTTTAACCAACTTAGCTTACGTCTTTTATCTATAGATATTACCCTCTGCGCGCAATTACATACGCACACATATACACATGCACACACAAGTACGCGCTTCACATTACCAATCACACCACTCGCTAAACCACTAAGATCCAACATATAAAACACATGCAGATATATTGCACCACATTGTATCCATTAATCACCGTCAGCACTTGAATAGGATGCAATAACGTAATCATAAGCAGTACGGGAGTACTGCAAGATCAGCAACAAAGGGCTTGACAACCGTCACTTGATATATTACTTATATAAGTTACTCAAGTCTGCATCCACTCCAGATTCATGCCACGTCGGTGGCCAACATCCAGCGATGGATGTAGTGGTGAGATGGTCGATAATACCCGAAGATACTGGTGGTCGCCTCTCGTAGTCTTGGTTCGTGTCACTAGTTGCGTATTACCGTCGCTCGCCTTGCGGCTTATTAGTGAAAGTTTGCAATTATCGGTCGGCTATGCCGGAGTAGTATAATTGACAAAGTTCGATAAGATAAGAGAGTAGTGTTGGGTTGTTCATGAGTGAGTGAACAGAAAAGAGTTGTTCATTAAGCTGAGCGAGTGAACATGTTCTGTTGCTCTTTTGTTCAATTGCTCAATTGCTCACTGTTCAGTTGCTCATTGTTCATTTGCTCACTGTTCAGTTGTTCATTTATTCACTCACTTGCTCACTGTTCACCTCATGGTGAAACTATAGTTTCACCTGGTCACATTGACTTAATTATCCTTTATTTTATTATAAATAAATATCGTATTCGCAAAATTAAAAATGTCTCGAACATAAAGTGCTATTTGGAAATGTAAATACTGCCAGAACTTGATAAGCAGCAAGTCGCAGAGCAACTTAGGGCGGCACCTATCCAGCAAGCACCCAACCGCAATGGAGCCGGTTGTCCGGCAAAACGATGAGACTGTCGATGATGGACGTGAAAATAATAGGCAACAACAAATGACTGAATTTTTTCATATTACTTTTCATATTCCTACTACAAGCAAAAGCCAAAAGATTGATCGACAGGTGGTGAAAATGATCGCTAAATGCTATTATGCACTTAGGATGGTGGAAGAGCCGGAATTTAAGTAGTTGATTGAGGACATCTCTAATTGCCCTGGCTATAAGCTTACTACCAGGAAAACGGTTTCAACAACACTGCGGCATCAACTCGGGAAATGGACAAATTGATATTTGATATTTGTCCATCTCTCTGAGGTGTATCTAAATGGTGGGATCAGCAAAAGGGCAATCAATATATGATGAAACGCCTGTGTTTATTAGCCACATCGGTGCCATGCGAGAGAGTATTTTTCATTGCGGCGCAAACTATAACAAAAAGACGAACACTTTTAAAGCCAATGAATGTACATAATCTTACGTTTTTGCATAATAATATGTTAAGGGAGCAGAATGGTAAATCACTTTTTTGTCATTTCACCTTACAAGAAACTAACTTAACTTTATTTCAGTAAATAAGCGCTTAAAAAATTTCCTGCCTCAATGTACACAAACCCTGAGTGTCATGAAATTAAAGAATTATAATAAATGTTTTAACTTTTAATTTTTATTTTATTCGTTAATTATTTTAAGTTCTTAAGAGCATTGAATGCTGCACAATAATTAATAAACTGAAGTTCCTTATTTTCGTAGAAAAAAAATAAGAAAACGCTTTTATTATTTTGAAATGACAGTTTATATAGAATTAGGTATATAAGCTAACAACTAAAGCACAAAATCATAAGTGTATTGCCCTAGCAACTAAGTAGCTTTACCAAAACAATGCTGACGCGCCAGAATTGAGTTCACCGCTCCTCGCTAAGAACGGACAACAAAGTGGCAGGATGCATTGACGCTGAGGGTAGACTTATGTTTAGAATACCATGTTGTAGTTAGCAACGGCACTTGCCGTTAATAAATCAAAATACATTATCTTTTATTGTTGAGCCACAAGGCCAGCGATCAACGAAGCACAGTTGGCTTCCCACCCTAATCTTCGCCTCAATCGCACTGAAGCACAGGAGGATTGAGAAACCACATCGTTGGACATTAAGAGGAGGATCACGGATCGACATCATCGGCCCGTGACCAGTATTAGAATAATTGGCGCCCAACCAGAAAGAACCAAGTCCATCAAAAAACATGTAAGTTCGAAAAGTGTTATTAAATATAAACGGCATTACCCAAGGTTTTAGTTAAAGTTTGAGTTCTGTCTTGTCAAATTCAAAGTCAAATTTTATAAAGCACACTTTGAGATACTACCGCTATATGTCACATGAAAAGAAGCAAACTGCACTGGTTACTGAACCGAAAAAGTACCCTTCCGTTACGCTGCAAACGGCTAGTGTATCAGCAAATCATAGCACCAACATGGAGATATGGCATTCAGATTTGGGGTACTGCAACCAAATCCAACAGCAAGAGATTCCAAATTGTGCAAAACAAGACTCTCCGTCTTATAACTGGATGCGAGTGGTATGTAAGCAACTTAACATTACATCGAGACCTCAATATCAGCTATATCGAAGACCAGATATCATTCTATTCGAGCAGATATAATGAAAGATTGCTGAACCACCAACACCGTTGTGCTCAAAATCTTGCCAATTCTGTGCCGATAACGCGGCTAAAAAAGAGGCACTTTGGCCTTTTGCATAATCCAATTCATTAAAAGAATTAAAATTAAAAAAAAAAAAAAAAACTAGAAGGATGGGCTAACTTCGGCCATGCCGAAGTTTGGTAATACCCTTGCAATTGTAAAGGATATAGATATAGTTTTCTCTGATTTGCCACGCCCCCATCAATTTGATATATATCATTTTTGGGCAATCTATTCAGCAGGGCAATAGTAACCTATATATCAAATTTTGAAGCTGTACCTATAAGACTTTGGAAGATATAGTTTTCTCCGATTTGCCACGCCCCTAAGGGGCGGATATATATAGTTTTCCATAATTTTGTCGAAACGGTTAAGCCTGACGTCTGTGCCAATTTTTGCAACTCTAGGTGTAAAATTGTAGAAGATATAGTTTTTTCCGATTTGCCACGCCCCTAATGGGCGTAGATATATATTCTTTATCTTTTTTTCTAGGGGTGGTTGATACAAATATATGTTTTAAGTTTCAAGTCTCTGGCTTTAACAGCATCCAAAATATTGAAGAATTTATGTTAAGCACTATATGGACTTTCCCTATTTGCCACGCCCCAAGTAGGCGTGGATATATAAGTTTTTGATCAATCTGAAGGGAAGGTCAAAAGTATATTACTTTCCAAATTTGGATGCTCTAGCTTCAAAACTGTAGAAGATATAGTTTTATCCGATTTGCCACGCCCCCAAAGGGCGTAGATATATAATCTATATCTTTTTGTATTTGGGTGCATATCAGGAGTATATATTCCAAATATCAAGTCTCTGACTTTAATAACGTCGAAGTTATCCCACTAAAACATTTCTTAAAACCGATCTGTCCTATGGGAGCTATAGGATATAGTCATCCGATCCAGATGATTCCGAGATATACAATGCCTGCAGCACATTCCAGCCTATGTGCAAAATTTCAGCTCTGTAGCTCTTATAGTCTCGGAGGAGATTGCGTTGATCCAGAGCAGACGGACAGACGGACATGGCTATATCAACTCAGCTCGTCTTGCTGATCAAGAATATATATACTTTATATGGTCGGAGATGCTTCCTTCTCTGCGTTGCAAACTCCTGACCAAAATTAATATACCCTTTTTGCAAGGGTATAAAAAAAAAAAAAAAGTAATAATTGATCTCATAAATAATAATAAAAAGTAATAAATAGTAAATTAGAGCTCATTCCTAAGATGAGCTAGGTGATATAATAACGAAGATACCAATATTGTTAAAAGTTAATCTGTAGCTTGTACTTGTTGAAATAAAATAAAAATAAAAGAGAAAAAAAAAAAAAAAAAACACTTTGAGATATGCCAAATCATAAAAAAAAGTATTGCATACTTTCATCAAAAATAAAATTTTGTGTTGCATACTTTCATAATTTTTTTTTTGTTGCATAATATTGCATTCCTTAAGGTAGTTTGTTGTGAGTTTAGGCACTTTAATTTCTTCTGCAATTCAAAAAGGAAATATCATTCCATCACTTGCGCGACCCAAAGTCACTTATCAGGGCGATTATCCTACTCGGCGAAAAAATTATTTGTGTAGTGTCAACCAATAGCCAATGAATTGGGCAGGCGAATATAGGGACATAAAGCGTGAATACGACAGTGAGGACAGCTGGGATTCGGAACACAATACGGACTTAACAGATCAGCCGTTATCAACTGACCAGGTAGATAACACAATGGACCCAGCCCAGATAAAAGCACTCATTGACAATGCAGTCGCACTGGGACTGTCTCAGTACCAAACCACATTGCAGGCACAGATAAATGCGTTGGCTGCTCAGGTACAGAATCTGCAGGTAGAACCGCCTCAGATCATTACATATGAAATAATTTCCGTTAGACCAGACGTTAGATGCGATATTCCGCTGGACATAATTAAGTCTGTGCCAGAGCTCACGGGTGCTCACGATGAGTACGTAGCATGGAGGCAATCGGCCATTTATGCTTACGAGCTCTTTAAACCTTATAAAGGCAGCAGTGCACATTATCACACCGTTGCAATGATAAGAAACAAAATCAGAGGTGCAGCTGGAGCCCTGTTAGTATCGCACAATACTGTGCTAAACTTTGATGCCATTTTCGCCAGACTACACTGCACCTATTCTGACAAAACTTCTTTGCGTTTGCTAAGACAAGGCTTGGAGATGGTCAGACAGGGTGACCTGTCGTTCATGCAGCATTACCACGAAGTATAAAAGAAACTGACATTGGTAACCAACAAAATTGTAATGTTGCACGAGCAGGAGGGCGCTGATTTGCTCAACGCTGAAGTTAGAGCCGACGCCCTGCATGCTTTTATATCGGGCTTCAAGAAATCTCTCAGATCTGTGGTTCCGGCACAGCCTAAAGACCTACCATCTGCCCTGGCCTTGGCCAGAGAGGCAGAAGCAAGCATTGAGAGAAGCATGTTCGCTACTTCTTATGCTAAGGCCGTAGAGGGGCGGGCTCAAGGGGCTGGAAACAGACCAGGATAATTTGGTAAAGAAGACCAAAATCAGGGTGGAAACCATCACTTTCTAAAACTCACAAAGGGTGGCTCCAACGAACAGACATAAAAAGACGGCCAAGCACAAGCCACTCCTCAGCCTATGGAAAACTCACAAAGGGTTTGAGTATTTTTCCGATACGCCCACAGGGGGCGTGGCAAATCGGGAAATGCTATATCTATTAAGACTAAAACACTGTTATTTTAGTCAATATTGCAGTCTAAGAAATGGGATTTAGAATATATATTCGTGTACACTACGCGGACGTTTTAAGATATAGATTATATATCTACGCCCATTGTGGGCGTGGCAAATCGGATAAAACTATATCTTCTACAGCTTTGAAGCTAGAGCATCCAAATTTGGCATGAGGGTTACTGTTGACCTTCCCTTAAGTTACATCAAAAAGTTATTACCACGCCCCCGGGGGCGTACCAAATCGATAATATATATATAGCGATTTGTATAAATCTTATAATATTTTGAGGATATAAGAGCTAGAGACTTGAAATTTGGAATACATATGCAAGTAGATCACCCGGAATCAAAAATATATATTATAGATATTTAAGCCCATTAAGGGCGTGGCAAATCGGATAAAACTGTATCTCCTACAGTTTTGGAGCTAGACCGTGCAAATTTTGCATGTGGGATACTGTTGAGCTCCTCTTAAGATAAGTCAAAAGTTATGTATCCACGTTTTCTGGGGGCGTGGCAAATCGGGAATTATTATATCTTTTACTAAAACCGTGTAATTTCGGCAATATTTCCGTCAGAGAGTTGGGACTTGGAATATATATACTAGTATCCTACCTCTACCCAAAATGTATGTTATATATAGCTACGCCCATTTGGGGCGTGGCAAATAGGGTAAAACTGTATCTCCTACAGTCTTAGACGTAGAGCATCCAAATTTGAATGTGGGTTATGTTCATGAAATTAAAATTTACGAAAAAAAAATAATAATAATCATAATGTAAGCCTCCGTAAAACAAATTCTAGTTGACCTAACTGGGGATTGAAGCAGGGTCTTCGCTACCACAAAGCAAATCTGTTTAACCAAATCAAAACACTTCCAAACTCACTTTGGCACATAGCCACGCAAGAGACGCCGTGGTGTTGTGGGTAGAGTGGTGGCATGCGAAGCGCGTGACCCAGGTTCGATTCCCAGCGCGACGCCTGATATTATCATTTAATAAAATGTTTTCTTTTTTTTTTTTTTTTATAACTTCTATGTTATTTAATGGATTTGATAAATTTTCAGCATAAATCCTTATATTTATTAAAACAAATTCTAGTTGACCTAACTGGGGCAAGTCTGTTTAACCAAATCAACACACCAAACTCAATTTGGCGCAAGAGACGCCGTGGTGTTGTGGGTAGAGTCGATGGCATGCGAAGGCGTGACCCAGGTTCATTCCCATCGCTGCCGCGTGATATTATCATTTATTAAAATTTTTTTTTTTTTTTTTATAACTTCTATGTTACTTAATGGATTTTGATAAAACTTTCTGCATAAATCCTTATATTTTATTAAAAATACGTTTTTACCTAAAAAATTAAAAAAAAATTAAATTGGCTTTATTTGCAACTGAACTTATATTAAATTGGTTTTGTGAAATGTGGAGCCAGTATCCAAAATATATAAAAACCAAAATAGTATTTTATTTTAAAAAAGCTATATGTAAAATTTTATGACTGTAGCTAAATTGATATGAAAGACATGCTCAAAAAAGGAATCTCAATAATCTCGCATTCAAACATACGGAAAGACGGACGGACGGTCTACATATTTATTGAGCCTACACACCTTTAACAGGAACAGAGTCTGACGCAGTCGGTGGCGCCCGACTGCAACGTTCTTACTTGTTAAATTTGCTGAACAGCCGCCCAACTAACGGCTAATGCCTCGCGGTTTACGCTAGTCGTTTGCTGACAACTCTAACTGTTTTAGTTGTGCTCGCGCATTTGGCAAAGTTGCAAACTATAAGCGAGCTACAATCTGAATTTGGTGCATTCAGATTTCAAAAACAGCGTAATGTTGACCGTGATGACGATTCTGGACCTGACATCAAGAAGAGGAGAATGTCAGAAGTGTGTCATTTCTGTGGTAAACCAGGACACAAAATTACTGTGTGTAGGAGCAAAAAAAAATCCGACAAAATCCGATGTGACATCTTAGCGAAAATCAATGTTCAAAAGGAGGATCAACAAGCAAAAATGGATTGCTTCAACAGAAGACCGTGAACCAGTGTTACGTGCCAGAGCCAACAGGAACTATGACGCAGCGAGGTGAGATCGACCCAATTTCGTTTGATTCCCGTGCAGAGTGTTCACTTATAAAAGAGAAAATTAGTAGTAAGTTGACTGGAAAGCTCTTTTATAACATTATTATGTTAAAAGGCATTGGCGATGCTGGTATATATAGTACATTACAGATTTTAAGTCAGGTTACTATAAACGAAAACTCACTTAAAATATTGTTTCACGTTGTGCTAGATAAACATTTAAAAAGCAATATTGTTATTGGTCGTGAAATCCTTAATCAAGGATTTAATGTTATTATATATCCAAACAAGTTTGCAATTGTATAAGCCAAATCTGTAAATATTTGTTCAGTAGATGTGGAACCAGCTGACCTTACCAATCTTGACACCGGTTTGTACGAATCTGATAAAAATAAGTTCATTAAATTACTTAAGAATTATTCCACTGCACTTATTAAGGGAATACCATCTACACGTCTTAGTACATGTGAAATGAAAATTTGGTTCATTGACCATAGTAAAACTGTACAACGCCGGCCGAATTGGCCTAGCCCTGAAAAAAGAAATACTGTTAGAGAAAAGTTGAGTGACCTTTTAAAGTGTAATATTATTCGATCCAGTTGTTCTCCCTTTGCAAGTCTCATGCTGCTCGTCAAAAAGAAAAATGGGACAGGTCGCCTTTGTGTAGATTATAGAGAGCTATAGTAGATAGGTATCCTTTGCCGTTAATAAATGACCAAATATAGTTAACATTGTTGTTACCTGACGATATAATTAAAACATATGATTTAAGAAATTAGGTAAAGCTCGATGTTTACCAGTCGTGCCCCGAAATTTCAGATGGTCAGTGGTGAATCAGGTACACGAGTCCATCATGCACCTAGGATGGCAAAAGACCCTTGACAAAGTACATCAATACTACTGGTTTGACAAAATGAATAAATATATCCGTAGATTTGTCAACAATTGTATACCTGTAGAACAGCCAAGTCACAGCTGGCAAATTAAGAGGGAAAACTGATTTAAGCTAATATGTTATTATCCAAATTGATGGCTTCACAAAATTTGTACATCTATATCATACTCTGAAGATGTATACAGAGAACTGTATCAAGGCCATGAAGTCTTCAATTTCATTATTTGGTGTACCAATGCGCATTATAACTGACCAGGGTAGATGTTTTTCAAGCACACAGTTCTTTGAATTTTGTTGTTCAAACAATATAATACTTCATTTAATTGCGACTGGGGCAAATCGTGCTAATCGACAAGTTGAGCGCGTAATGAGTACGCTGACGAGCCTGACGAGACTGACGAGACTGACATGGCTATTTCAACTCAGCTCGTCTTGCTGATCAAGAATATATATACTTTATATGGTCGGAGATGCTTCCTTCTCTGCGTTGCAAACTTCTGACCAAAATTAATATACCCTTTTTGTAAGGATATAAAAAATAAAAAAAATTTTTTTGTATTATTTTTTAATGTTTGAACGGCACTATAGGAAACATATCAATATTATTTGAAACAAGTAAGAAAGCTCTAGTCGGGTCTGCCTGACTACGAGATCCCCTGAGCCAAGTCCTATGTTTTGTTTTAACCAACTTAGCTTACGTCTTTTATCTATAGATATTACCCTCTGCGCGCAATTACATACGCACACATATACACATGCACACACAAGTACGCGCTTCACATTACCAATCACACCACTCGCTAAACCACTAAGATCCAACATATAAAACACATGCAGATATATTGCACCACATTGTATCCATTAATCACCGTCAGCACTTGAATAGGATGCAATAACGTAATCATAAGCAGTACGGGAGTACTGCAAGATCAGCAACAAAGGGCTTGACAACCGTCACTTGATATATTACTTATATAAGTTACTCAAGTCTGCATCCACTCCAGATTCATGCCACGTCGGTGGCCAACATCCAGCGATGGATGTAGTGGTGAGATGGTCGATAATACCCGAAGATACTGGTGGTCGCCTCTCGTAGTCTTGGTTCGTGTCACTAGTTGCGTATTACCGTCGCTCGCCTTGCGGCTTATTAGTGAAAGTTTGCAATTATCGGTCGGCTATGCCGGAGTAGTATAATTGACAAAAAGTTCGATAAGATAAGAGAGTAGTGTTGGGTTGTTCATGAGTGAGTGAACAAAAAAGACTTGTTCATTAAACTGAGCGAGTGAACATGTTCTGTTGCTCTTTTGTTCAGTTGCTCATTGTTCATTTGCTCACTGTTCAGTTGCTCATTTGTTCACTCACTTGCTCACTGTTCACCTCATGGTGAAACTATAGTTTCACCTGGTCACATTGACTTAATTATCCGTTATTTTATTATAAATAAATATCGTATTCGCAAAATTAAAAATATCTCGAACATAAAGTGCTATTTGGAAGCATTTTACAGATTTGGGCAATAAAGAGGCCAAATGCAAATACTGCCAGAACTTGTTAAGCAGCAAGTCGCAGAGCAACTTAGGGCGGCACCCATCCAGCAAGCACCCAACCGCAATGGAGCCGGTTGTCCAGCAAAACGATGAGACTGTCGGTGATGGATGTGAAAATAATAGGCAACAACAAATGACTGAATTTTTTCATAAGCCGCCTACTACAAGCAAAAGCCAAAAGATTGATCGACAGGTGGTGAAAATGATCGCTAAATGCTATTATGCGCTTAGGATGGTGGAAGAGCCGGAATTTAAGTAGTTGATTGAGGACATCTCTAATTGCCCTGGCTATAAGCTTACTACCAGGAAAACGGTTTCAACAACACTGCGGCATCAACTCGGGAAATGGACAAATATCTCTCTGAGGAGTATCTAAATGGTGGGATCAGCAAAAGGGCAATCAATATATGATGAAACGCCTGTGTTTATTAGCCACATCGGTGCCATGCGAGAGAGTATTTTTCATTGCGGCGCAAACTATAACAAAAAGACGAACACTTTTAAAGCCAATGAATGTACATAATCTTACGTTTTTGCATAATAATATGTTAAGGGAGCAGAATGGTAAATCACTTTTTTGTCATATTTCACCTTACAAGAAACTAACTTAACTTTATTTCAGTAAATAAGCGCTTAAATGATGTCCTGCCACAATGTCCACAAACCCTGAGTGTCATGAAATTAAAGAATTATAATAAATGTTTTAAGTTTTAATTTTTATTTTATTCGTTAATTATTTTATGTTCTTAAAAGCATTGAATGCTGCACAATAATTAATAAACTGAAGTTCCTTATTTTCGTAGAAAAAAATTAGAAAATGCTTTTATTATTTTGAAATGACAGTTTATATAGAATTAGGTATATAAGTTAACAACTAAAGCACAAAAACATAAGTGTATTGCCCTAGCAACTAAGTCGCTTTACCAAAACAATGCTGACACGCCAGAATTGAGTTCACCGCTCCGCGCTAAGAACGGACAACAAAGTGGCAGGATGCATTGACGCTGAGGGTAGACTTATGTTTAGAATACCATGTTGTAGTTAGCAACGGCACTTGCCGTTAATAAATCAAAATACATTATCTTTTATTGTTGAGCCACAAGGCCAGCGATCAACGAAGCACAGTTGGCTTCCCACCCTAATCTTCGCCTCAATCGCACTGAAGCACAGGAGCATTGAGAAACCACATCGTTGGACATTAAGAGGAGGATCACGGATCGACATCATCGGCACGTGACCAGTATTAGAATAATTGGCGCCCAACCAGAAAGAACCAGAGTCCATCAAAAAACATGTAAGTTCGAAAAGTGTTTTTAAATATAAAAGGTTTTAGTTAAAGTTGAGTTCTGTCTTGTCAAATTCAAAGTCAAATTTTATAAAGCACACTTTGAGATACTACCGCTATATGTCACATGAAAAGAAGCAAACTGCACTGGTTACTGAACCGAAAAAGTACCCTTCCGTTACGCTGCAAACGGCTAGTGTATCAGCAAATCATAGCACCAACATGGAGATATGGCATTCAGATTTGGGGTACTGCAACCAAATCCAACAGCAGAGATTCCAAATTGTGCAAAACAAGACTCTCCGTCTTATAACTGGATGCGAGTGGTATGTAAGCAACTTAACATTACATCGAGACCTCAATATCAGCTGTATCGAAGACCAGATATCATTCTATTCGAGCAGATATAATGAAAGATTGCTGAACCACCAAAACCGTTGTGCTCAAAATCTTGCCAATTCTGTGCCGATAACGCGGCTAAAAAGAGGCACTTTGGCCTTTTGCATAATCCAATTCATTAAAAGAATTAAAATTAAAAAAAAAAAAACTAGAAGGATGGGCTAACTTCGGATGCCGAAGTTTGGTAATACCCTTGCAATTGTAAAGGATATAGATATAGTTTTCTCTGATTTGCCGCCCCATCAATTTGATATATATATTTTTGGGCAATCTATTCAGCAGGGCAATAGTAACCTATATATCAAATTTTGAAGCTGTACCTATAAGACTTTGGAAGATATAGTTTTCTCCGATTTGCCACGCCCCTAAGGGGCGGATATATATAGTTTTCCATAATTTTGTCGAAACGGTTAAGCCTGACGTCTGTGCAATTTTGCAACTCTAGGTGTAAAATTGTAGAAGATATAGTTTTTTCCGATTTGCCACGCCCTAATGGGCGTAGATATATATTCTTTATCTTTTTTCTAGGGGTGGTTGATACAAATATATGTTTTAAGTTTCAAGTCTCTGGCTTTAACAGCATCCAAAATATTGAAGAATTTATGTTAAGCACTATATAGACTTTCCCTATTTGCCACGCCCCAAGTAGGCTTGGATATATAAGTTTTTGATCAATCTGAAGGGAAGGTCAAAAGTATATTACTTTCCAAATTTGGATGCTCTAGCTTCAAAACTGTAGAAGATATAGTTTTATCCGATTTGCCACGCCCCCAAAGGGCGTAGATATATAATCTATATCTTTTTGTATTTGGGTGCATATCAGGAGTATATATTCCAAATATCAAGTCTCTGACTTTAATAACGTCAAGTTATCCACTAAAACATTTCTTAAAACCGATCTGTCCTATGGGAGCTATAGGATATAGTCATCCGATCCGGATGATTCCGAGATATACAATGCCTGCAGCACATTCCAGCCTATGTGCAAAATTTCAGCTCTGTAGCTCTTATAGTCTCGGAGGAGATTGCGTTGATCCAGACAGACGGACAGACGGACATGGCTATATCAACTCAGCTCGTCTTGCTGATCAAGAATATATATACTTTATATGGTCGGAGATGCTTCCTTCTCTGCGTTGCAAACTCTGACCAAAATTAATATACCCTTTTTGCAAGGGTATAAAAAAAAAAAGTAATAATTGATCTCATAAATAATAATAAAAAGTAATAAATAGTAAATTAGAGCTCATTCCTAAGATGAGCTAGGGATATAATAACGAAGATACCAATATTGTTAAAAGTTAATCTGTAGCTGTACTTGTTGAAATAAAATAAAAATAAAAGAGAAAAAAAAAAAAAAAAACACTTTGAGATATGCCAAATCATAAAAAAAAGTATTACATACTTTCATCAAAAATAAAATTTTGTGTTGCATACTTTCATAATTTTTTTTTGTTGCATATCCTAGGGTATGTTGAATAAAGAAACATATTGCATTCCTTAAGGTAGTTTGTTGTGAGTTTAGGCACTTTAATTTCTTCTGCAATTCAAAAAGGAAATATCATTCCATCACTTGCGCGACCCAAAGTCACTTATCAGGGCGATTATCCTACTCGGCGAAAAAATTATTTGTGTAGTGTCAACCAATAGCCAATGAATTGGGCAGGCGAATATAGGGACATAAAGCGTGAATACGACAGTGAGGACAGCTGGGATTCGGAACACAATACGGACTTAACAGATCAGCCGTTATCAACTGACCAGGTAGATAACACAATGGACCCAGCCCAGATAAAAGCACTCATTGACAATGCAGTCGCACTGGGACTGTCTCAGTACCAAACCACATTGCAGGCACTGATAAATGCGTTGGCTGCTCAGGTACAGAATCTGCATTTAGAACCGCCTCAGATCATTACATATGAAAAAATTTCCGTTAGACCAGACGTTAGATGCGATATTGCGCTGGACATAATTAAGTCTGTGCCAGAGTTCACAGGTGCTCACGATGAGTACGTAGCATGGAGGCAATCGGCCATTTATGCTTACGAGCTCTTTAAACCTTATAAAGGCAGCAGTGCACATTATCAAACCGTTGCAATGATAAGAAACAAAATCAGAGGTGCAGCTGGAGCCCTGTTAGTATCGCACAATACTGTGCTAAACTTTGATGCCATTTTCGCCAGACTACACTGCACCTATTCTGACAAAACTTCTTTGCGTTTGCTAAGACAAGGCTTGGAGATGGCAGACAGGGTGACCTGACATTGGTAACCAACAAAATTGTAATGTTGCACGAGCAGGAGGGCGCTGATTTGCTCAACGCTGAAGTTAGAGCCGACGCCCTGCATGCTTTTATATCGGGCTTCAAGAAATCGCTCAGAGCTGTGGTTCCGGCACAGCCTAAAGACCTACCATCTGCCCTGGCCTTGGCCAGAGAGGCAGAAGCAAGCAGTGAGAGAAGCATGTTCGCTACTTCTTATGCTAAGGCCGTAGAGGAGCGGGCTCAAGGGGCTGGAAACAGACCAGGAAAATTTGGTAAAGAAGACCAAAATCAGGGTGGAAACCATCACTTTGTAAAACTCACAAAGGGTGGCTCCAACGAACAGACATAAAAAGACGGCCAAGCACAAGCCACTCCTCAGCCTATGGAAA
>JAWNOY010000418.1:0-39901 GCA_035045545.1 Drosophila gaucha
AATATACAATACAATTATGAACGAGTTCAAAAATTTCATGACTATAATTGCGGTCACTTGTTTTTGTTGTTCCATTGATTTTCATTGGCTTCAAAAATGCTCAAGAGCAGCAATCTCTACATATTCATATAGTTGTGGGTGTGTAATATAACCACACACACACACACACACACACACACACTTGAACGTCACGGATTGGAGGAGCCGCCGAGTTCGTAAACATTTGAGCGCCGCAGCGGCTTGGACTCCTCAAAACCTCCTCATCAGCACTTGATCTTTTTTCCTCCCAATAAAAAGGATAGAATTTGTCACAAGCTGCATCAGTCTATTTTCACCATGGAAGCCGCATCGACATCTTTGAACTTGCAGGAGCAGCAAGAGCCTAACCAGCATCAGAGGCAACAGCAGCGTAGGCAGCATCGACAGCATAAGCAGCATCACGTACAGGACCTGTTGCAGCTGCTGATGCAAATGCTGCCATAAGCATATCCGCAACATCCGCAGCTGCAGCAGCAGACGTATCATGGACAAGAGCAGCTGCAGCAGGTGGAGATGGTAGCGGGAAGCTATCAGCAGCAACGACAACAGCAGCAGCCCATCATTACTGTGGACGAATATAAGCTCGTTAACGAGTTCAATTTCAAGGCAGTGAAGCCGCTGCTTAATATGACAAAGATGCAGTCCAACGTCGAGATGAGTATACTTAGAGGATGGCGAGCCACCACAAAATACAGACCCTCGCTAGCGTTGGAACTCAATGAGTTCATATTATACCTCCCCAAGAGGTATAATTCCATGTCTGACACAGCTATCGAAATGCTGGGTAGTCAGAAATATTCTGTTACCAAATCAATTATGTTCGAGGGTAATACCCCCACATTGACATTATGGTATAAGAAGCTCTCTATCTGCACAAATGTTACCTCAATAAAAATTATAAATAAAATATGTATATTGATTCACAAAATAAAAAAAAAAGAAAATAAAAAAAAATCTTTTAATTTACATAAAATAATTTTTTATTATTTATATAGCGACTCAACATGAAAAAATAAATACACAAAAAAAAACTGTCTTCTTTGATTATTTATATAGCAGTGCATTACTGAAATTGAATCAGTATGCATTTTATCACACAACCTAATCAAAACAGATTGTGATATCTCTCTCTACTCCTACTACTACTACACACACACACATATATACATTACAAAACAGCTCTCAAAACTGTTTAGCTGTCATCAAGGCAGTTCTATATAGAGCTGATCTAGCTTACCAGCAGAAGAAGAAGAAAAAAAAACAGTTGCATTTCAGTATCTACCAATGGGTAAAAATATTTTAAGCGATCTAGCGAAAGCTAGGAATGTTCTCAAGCGAAAATTTAAAAGCATTAAGTTAGGAAAATCTGAAATAGATTTACGGATAGAAGAATCTCTAAAGCCAATAACAGCTCCATTAGAAAAGCTTTTTAATAAGAGTAAAATATTAAATAATCATTTGTTAGACCCCAAAAAAGAAGTAGATGCAAAGTTGCGATCACCATCATCATCATCATCATTATCGTCACGTACACCCAAAGCTGAAGTTAATCGTGAATTACATGCCTATCGTTTTAAAGAATCTACCTTAAATGATGATGATGATGATGATGAATTCATTGATGCTACTATGAGTACATCCACAAGACAATAATGATGACTTAGATAAAATGCTCAATCTAAGTGAATTAGCTCGAAGAAAGGTGCTTGATAAGACAAATGGACCGTATAAAGGTGATAATGGTGATTTGCGACTAGGGAATTCTAGAATCAGCACTGCAAATGGAAAATTTGCCTTGGAAAGTGGAGAAAATTGGCCGCTAACTTCTGGCTTGTATTCTTTAATTTACGAGAATAATCCACATAACTATAATGAGGGGGAGCTAGAAAATTATAAGAATATTTTGAATATCACAAATGCTCATAGAAAACAGTATAGGTTTGACGGACATCTTAAGAGTAATCGCTCTAAAAAATATTCAAATATAAATAAAGTTCTTTTCCCTAAACAATCTTTATAAGCTAGAGTCTTGTTCCCTTATTCTTCTTCATCTACACCAATTACTTTATCACCTCCACAGTCGGCAAAATCACTTCATACGGGCAGTGGACCTATGAAGCTTAATACGAATAAATCCAATTATATATATTGGGATGACCCGAATGAAATTGTAGGTAGATTAAAACTTCTAATTGCATCGCAAGCTGCTGGACATAGCAACCATTATAACGAAATAGTATCAATATTGGAAGAGCTTCGAGAAGCAAAAATTATATACTAGCATTTATTATTCAAATTGACATTCTTGATAAGTTTGCTCATTATCCCTCATCATTACTCATATTTATATATGACCATATATTTTAAATTTTAGTCATTTTCGTCATGTCTGTTGATAAGTTTGGTCGGCGAAAAATGTAATTCAGAAAGTTTCAAGAGAAATGGCAGCAAAAGCTTGGGGCTGCTTATGGACTACGATCAAAATATTGATGTCCAGAACAGACGTCTTAAAAACATTGCTGCACCTATTGAAGGAAAAGACGCAATTAACAATTTTTTTTACAAAAGCAAATCAACGAAGTAACACAAAATTTATTAACTTATGCAAAAAAAGGTGATACAGAAGTTGAAAAGAATATTGGGCTTTACATAGCAAAGAATGAGGAAAATATGAAAACCTTGTATATGCAAAAATTAGTTGATTTGGAAACAAAAATAGCAGCTCTCGAAGATTTCGTATTCAAATATTATACTACTCCAAAATCTCAGAAAAGGAAGCAAACTATTGAAGTAGAGGGTGAAAAAATACCTCTACGATATTGAGTGAAGCATACATACACTTACACACACAAACACCTGCAGATGCACAGTATGATTAAGAGAGCTATTATTAATGAGCTTCACGCACCAGCGAGAAAAAACTTTAAACGTCGAAGAGTTATTATGAAGCACATTGATAATCATTGGCAAGCAGACCTAGTTCAAATGGACAATTACACGACGTCAAATAAAAATCATCGATTTCTACTAACAGTAATTGACACATTCTCTAAATATGCATGGGGTGTAGCACTTTAAAGAAATTACGCAGAGGACCTTGCTAAGGCAATGTTGAGTATATTTAAATTAGGACGAATACCCAAGAACTTGCAAACTGCTGATGGTAAAGAGTTTTTCAATAGATCATTTAAGCAATTAATGACTCAATTTAATATTAATCACTCTTCCACATATAGCAGCTTGAAAGCGTCAATTGTTGAACGATTCAATAGAATGATTAAAGAGATGATGTGGAAAGAGTTTAGTTTTAATGGGACATATCGTTGGATCGACATTTATCAAAATTTAATTGATAAATAAATAAACAATAGAAATCCTCATCGAACAATCAAAATGCCGATAATCGATGTAAATCAGTCAAATGAAAAGGAATTGCTAAACTGCGTGTACAATAAATAAATATAAGCATGTCTTTGACAACTGAGACAACTGAGATTTAAAAAAAAAAACAAGTAAGAACGTTGCAGTCGGGCGCCACCGACACCGAGTGAGACTCTGTTCCTGTTAAAGGTGTTTAGGCTCAATAAGTCTGTCTGTCCGTATGTTTGAACGCGAAATTATCGAGATTCCTTTTTTGAGCATATCTTTTACATCAATTTATTAGCTACATTAAAAGCTGTATTTAGCTACAGTCATCAAATTTTACATATAGTTTTTTTTAAAAAATACTATTTTGGTTTTTATATATTTTGGATACCGGCTCCACATTTCATAAAATCAATTTAATATAAGTTCAGTTGCAAATAAAGCCACATTTACATTTTATTTTACATTTTTTAGGTAAAAACGTATTTTTAATAAAATATAAATATTTATGGATATATATATATATATAAATATAAAATCCATTAAGTAACATAGAAGTTATAAAAAAAATCAAAAAACTAGAGGGATGTGCTAACTTCGACCATGCCGAAGTTAGGTAATACCCTTGCAATTGCAAAGGATATAGATACAGTTTTTTCTGATTTGCCACGCCCCCAACAATTGGATATATATCATTTTTGAGCAATCTATTGAGCAGAGCAAAATTAACCTATATATCATTTTGAAGCTCTACCTATAAGACTTTGGAAGCAACAGTAACCTATATATCAAATTTTGAAGCTCTACCTATAAGACTTTGGAAAATATAGTTTTCCTCGATTTGCAACGCCCCCAAGAGGCGGATATATATAATTTTTCATAATTTTGTCGAAACAGTCAAGCCTAACGTCTGTGTCAATTTTTGGAGCTCTAGGTGTAAAATTGTAGAAGATATAGTTTTATATCGATTTTATACCGATTTGGTATATAGCTTTTTGATCTAACTTATAAGAAGGTCAACAGTAACCCACATGCCAAATTTTGGATGCTCTAGCTTCAAAACTGAAGATATAGCTTTATCCGATTTGCCACGCCTACAATGGCCATAGATATACAAACTATATCGTAACGTACACGAATATATATTCTAAATCCCATTTCTTAGACTGCAATATTGACAAAAAACAGCGTTTTACTCATAATAGATATAGCATATCCTGATTTTCCACGCCCCATGTGGGCGTATCGGAAAAATACTCATACTTGATCTGACGCGGATACACATGAGAATATATTCCAAATAACAAGTCTCTAGCTTCTATGGTGTCCAAATGCTGCACGTTCATACAGACAGACGGACAGACAGCAAGACGGACATTGCACAAATCCAATAGACTCTTTTCCCTTTGGGAACAGTGGAAGGCTTCCCAAATGCTTTGAGCATGCTGACAATCTTCAGCTGAGCACTCGCTATTTGATAGTCTATTGAAAAACTGTTCTCTTAACGGCAGAGAGTTCTCATGCAGGCGTTCACATGAGCTTAAATATTCATATGGAAATACACTTTATCTGCGCATTAAATTCACCTGACCGCCATCATCATCGTGGGAGAAACAGCTCTTGGTAGTTAGCAAATGTATTTTTTGTTTGCTCAAAATTTACTTTACAAGCTGCATGGATCTCCAGACATCGTTGCAGTATTGGTATCAGAGAAGCCCCCGCCTGGGCGCGAAAGTCCTCAGGCAATTGTATAATTTCTCTGCTGACATTGAGGTTGCTTTATCACTCTCATAGCGATACGTCGACATGCGATTGTGGAAAGCACTCGATATTTGCTTCACGGATGCATCCAAGGGCTTAAATGCATTTGCCTTGTGATCATTTGATACTATTTACACAAACTTTATAGTTTCGACTCTTAATGAAGCACTTTAGAAGCGTTCGGAATATAAAATTGTACTGAATACAAGTCAAGAATTTCACCATCCGCAAGCCTAAGCAATAAGCATGTGACTCAAATCGAACTCCAAAACATAAACAGATATAGCTCCATTCCAATCTGGAGACAGCCTTCAAGTCGCACTCACCTAAAGGCATAAACATAAACAACTCTGGCTGTTTTATTCTTCAAAACATATTCCGTGGGCCCAGTTCCCACGACACTGACATTGACATTGACATTGACGTCATCTGGCGAACACAAAGATCAAAGACTTGCGCATGCCACTTGACAGCCATCCCAAAAAATATACACATACATATTCATGCACAACTCGAAACCAATAAAGAATTCGGTTAGTTGTTATAGAAAGGTCGCCTCGCTAAAACATACTCACGCATTGTATAATATCTATGTGTGTATGTATGTATTTTTTATGTATGTATGTGTGTATATGAAATACAAATCCCCCAAAACATCCATCTAAGCAAACACCCTCTTTATCCACACTTTAATTAAAAACAAGTAAGAACGCTCTAGTCGGGTCAGCCCGACTACGAGATCCTGAACCAAGTGCGAGGCGGTGTTTTAAACAATCTGGCTTATATCTTTTACCGGTACATATTACCCTCTGCGCGCACACACACACGCACACATATACATACACAAGCACGCGCGCCGCTTACTGCGTAGATGATTTAGCGGCTGCGCTTGGGCTGCATTCTGGGCAGCATTATGAGAAATTCATTGTTAAATCCCTTCGGTTCTAGATCTACTTTAGTTATGAAATTTTCAGGACATAACATTGACATCTAGAGGTGTATATATACGAAATCCCAACTCCCTAGTATTTGAAATACGTTTTTTCCACTTATGGGGCTAATGGAGGAAGGTATCTAAAATTTAAAAAGCTTATTATCTGTATTTACATCACAGCAACCTACATAGTCAATTTGGTGTATCTAGGTAGTATGGTCTAAAAGTTATAGCTTAAAAACAAAGTCAAAATATCGATTGTTATCGATAATAAGGAAATAGGATGAGTTATCGAAAGAAAAAAAATAAACTTGTACTGCGTATGGTATACAAGAATATATATCTAAAATCTCAAATCTCTAGCTTTTGTGGTTTACGAGATCATTGCGTTCATACGGACGGACAGACGGACAGACGGACCGACGGACAGACGGACAGACGGACAGACGGAAATGGCTAGATCGACTCAGCTCGTCGTCCTGATCAAGAATATATATACTTTATGGGGTCTGCCACGCCTCCTTCTGCCTGTTACATACATTGTCACAAAACCATTATAACCTGAATTCCCATTTTCAATGGGTTCAGGGTATAACTAGAGGGATAGGCTAACTTCGGCCATGCCGAAGTTTGGTAATACCTTTGGAATTGCAATGGATATAGATACAGTTTTTTCTGATTTGCTACGCCGCCATCAATTGGATTTGGGCAATCTATTGAGCAGGGCAACAGTAACATATATATCAAATTTTGAAGCTGTACCTATAAGACTTTGGAAAATATAGTTTTCTCCGATTTGCAACGCCCCCAAGAGGCGGATATATATCATTTTTCATAATTTTGCCGAAACGGTCAAGCCTAACGTGTGTCAATTTTTGGAACTCTAGGTGCAAAATTATAGAAGATATAGTTTTTTCCGATTTGCCATGCCTCTAATGGGCGTAGGTATATATTTTTTGTTTTTATACCCTGAACCCATTGAAAATGGGAATTCAGGGTATAATGGTTTTGTGACAATGTATGTAACAGGCAGAAGGAGGCGTGGCAGACCCCATAAAGTATATATATTCTTGATCAGGACGACGAGCTGAGTCGATCTAGCCATGTCCGTCTCTCCGTCTGTCCGTCCGTCCGTCTGTCCGTCTGTCCGTCCGTATGAACGCAGTGATCTCGTAAACCACAAAAGCTAGAGATTTGAGATTTTAGATATATATTCTTGTATACCATACGCAGTACAAGTTTATTTTTTTTTTCGATAACTCATCCTATTTCCTTATTATCGATAACAATCGATATTTTGACTTTGTTTTTAAGCTATAACTTTTAGACCATAATACCTAGAGACACCAAATTGACTATGTAGGTTGCTGTGATGTAAATACAGATAATAAACTTTTTAAATTTTGGATACCTCCCCCCATTAGCCCCATAAGTGGAAAAAACGTATTTCAAATACTAGGGAGTTGGGATTTCGTATATATACACATATTATGTCCTGAAAATTTTATTAAGAAAGTAGATCTAGAACCGAAGTTATTTAACAATGAATTTCTCATAATGCTGCCCAGAATGCAGCCCAAGCGTAGCCGCTAAATCATCTACGCAGTAAGCGGCGCGCGTGCTTGTGTATGTATATGTGTGCGTGTGTGTGTGCACGCAGAGGGTAATATGTACCGGTAAAAGATATAAGCTAGATTGTTTAAAACACTGCCTCGGACTTGGTTCAGGGGATCTCGTAGTCGGGCAGACCCGACAATAACTTTCTTACTTGTTTTTTTCTAGGGGTGGTTGATACAAATATATGTTTAAAGGTTCAAGTCTCTGGCTTTAACATTGTCGAAAGTATTGAGGGATTTATGTTAAGCACTATATAGACTTTCCCGATTTACCACGCCCCAAGTAGGCATAGATATACAACTTTTTGATCAATCAGAAAGGGAGCCCAAAACTATATTACTTTCCAAATTTGGATGCTCTAGTTTCAAAACTGTAGAAGATATAGTTTTATCCGATTTGCCACGCCCCTAAAGGGCGTAGCTATATTGTCTTTGTTTTTTTTTAGGGGTGGTTGATACAAATATGTTTTAAGTTTCAAGTCTCTGGCTTTAATAACGTAGAAGTTATCCCACTAAAACATTTCTTAAAACCGATCTGTCCTATGGGAGCTATACGATATAATCATCTGATCCGGATGATTCCGAGATATACAATGCCTGCAGCACGTTCCAGCCTATGTGCAAAATTTCAGTTCTGTAGCTCTTATAGTCTAGGAGGAGATTTCGTTGATCCAGACAGACGGACAGATGGACAGACAGACAGACGGACAGACGGACATGGCTATATCAATTCAGCGGGTCTTTTGCTGATCAAGAATGTATATACTTTATATGGTCGGAGATGCTTCCTTCTCTGCGTTGCAAACTCCTGACCAAAATTAATATACCCTTTTTGCAAGGGTATAAAAACAGAATTATATGTCCACCACATACAGCTCCTTCGACATTGACATTGATATTTAATATATATGTATATATGTATGTATGTATGTTTTTATGTAAGCCTTGATGTTAGCCGTTCCAACACAAACACACTCACACACCCTCTCCCCGGCAAGATCTTGCGTGAAGATCAAGCACGTGCTCACGCCACTTGACAACCAACCCAAAAAAATATACACACATATCATATGTATGTATATACCGGCTACACAACCCGAAACCAACGCAAAACAAAAATATACATACAAATATGTGTGTACTAAATATATACAACGAACAATTCAAATTTGTTTATTATTCTGTAGCGAGCTGACAGGGATCATTCGCACATCCAAGAATTTTATGCACACCTGAAAAAACAATAACTAACTCTTCCTGTTTATTTAATATGTCACCCCAACATACATCCCCTCTAATCATACCCCCTCTACCAACACTTAAAGAAATGTACCCCAATATTGTTAATAAATATTTATGATATTGCCCCAACACCCCCCTCTATTAACATACCCCCTCTCTTCCATCACTTTAAGAAGTAAGTGTTAGGTAACGATAACAAAAACATATATTTGTATAGTTTTCTCTTAAAGTATCAATGTTGATATTAATGTAGTAATTTTTGTATGTGCTAGAATTACGCTGTTAGCATATTAATACAGCACTGTTTTTCTTAAAGCTGCAATCAATACTCAAGCTGATTGAACTGCTGCTTTTTTTTTAAATATCAAGTTCGTTTTTCTCACCTGCTTTGCATGGCTTCAGATCACCTACATGGGAAAGCCTCGTCCGCTTACCCGTTTCTAAGCCTATTTTGCAAATTACTGGTGAGATGAAACCGACCACCGTATTTGGGCCTCCTTTCCTGCGATTTCGTCTGCAGCATTGGACAAGTGATGCTGTGTTAGCACTTCGCAGTAGTAGAATATCCGTCCATTTGGAGTACCAATCAATGAAGACCAATAGCATGATATTCCCATGCTTGGAGCTCTGATGGCCCATGTTTTCTCCGGGATTTGTGTAATCATCTTGCCGGGCGCCTAGAGTTTGGTTATAGCGCTGGCACAGCTCGCATTGCTGCACATATGCGCGCACATCTCTGTACAGCCCAGGCCAATAATAACGAGCTGCCACCCGCGCTATTGTTTTGAGGCTTCTCAGGTATCCTCCCGTAGCTGCATCATGGTTCTCTCAAATACCTGAGGACTCTTGCCTTTTGGTACGTTAAGTGTTCATGTGTAATATATCGATACATAATCCCAGTTTCATTCACATAATTTTCCTGAGGTTTCACGCGATAATGCGCCTATATATAATGCGATATTTAAAAAAAAGCATCAGTTCAATCAGCTTGAGTATTGCAGCTTTAAGAAAAACAGTGCTGTATTAATATGCTAATAGCGTAATTCTAGCACACACAAAAATAACTACACTAAGAGAGGGTGTATGTTAATGGAGGGGGTGTTGGGGCAATATCATAAATATTTATAAACAATATTGGAGGTCATTTTATAGGGTGACGGCAGAGAGGGGGGTAGGATTAGAGGGGGTGTATGTTGAGGTGACGTATTAAATAAACAGGAAGAGTTATTAATTGTTTCTTGAGTGGTGCATAAAATTCTTGGATGTGTGAATGATCCCTGTCGGCTCGCTAAAGCAGCATAAACAAATTTTTATTGTTCGTTGTATATATTTAGTACATACATATATGTATGTATATTTTTGTTTTGTGTTGGTTTCCGTTTGTGGAGCCGGTATATACCTACATATGTGTGTATATTTTTTTGAGTTGGTTGTCAAGTGGCGTGAGCACGTGATGCTACTGGATGTTACTGGATGCTACTCCCGCTGGAGCTGCAAGCGGACGAGGAGAAAGCCGCCTAACCAAACCGACGTCGGAGCGTCGGGTGCGCCGGTACGCGTTGCGACGACCGCCGGTGAGACTCCCGTTCAACCCTCGAAGACCGACGAAGAGACGGCACCTGCCATATTTGGCTATCTGGCCATCGCCAACCATCGAGAAGATGGCGACTTCGCCTGGATCCTGGGCATCGGAAAGTTCGGTCAGCTGCTTGACTGGGAGACGGAGGACGGGACCTGCGTAAAAAACGGCAGGTACTCGGAGCAATCCAAGTGGTAGCCGACACGGCCTCCCACACTGTACCACATGGAGTTGGTGGAAAGGGGTGAGGCGATCGTCATCTTCGATTCGGAGCCACAATCGGAGGACGAAAGCGGAGCGGAAGGGGGGAAGCGACGCAGAAGCTGCTGAGGAGTTCGACGTAATCGCCATCTCGTCGGACTCCAAAGCAGAGACAGGGCTGGAGCTAGCAACAGTTGCGGTAAAACGCAAAACAAAGCTGCCAAACGGCTATATGCGCCATGAGCTGCACGTGGAGGTGTGCTGGCGGGTGGCTGTCGAGGAGTGGCCGTCTGGTTACTCGCTGGAGGAGCAACCAGCAGCTACTGCTGAAGAGCAGTAGCAGCTTCAGCAGTAGCAGCAGCGTCAGCAGCATCAGTAGCAGCAGCATCAGCAACAGCAGCAGCAGCATCAACAGCCATACCAGCAGCAACAACAGCTGCCGCATCAATAACGCGATCTACAGCACGATATAGCAGGCGACATTACAGCGGTATCAGCAGCGGGACGGCGAAGAGTGCTGCAGTGGCACCACTCGGAACCGATACCTCGGGCCGGTGCGGTCCACGGTGCAACGACAACCACCGTGGCCAGAAGTCTGAAGCCGGAGCAGTGGCCACTGGAGGTGGTAGAGCACGTCCAAAGAACGAAAACCCCACAGTGCCGAAATGCGTCACGGTACTGCTTGCTGTCAACAGACTAGATATATAACTATATATGGGTAGATATATATATGTGGTCTCAGTTCCTCAAAACAAACTCCATAACTGTTGGAGAAACCCTCGCTACGACAAAGGCGACACAGAACCACACAGGTCAGTTTGTCAACTCTGCTTGTCAAATGCAAGCGTGTAAAATTTTCGCTGTGAAAAAATAGGTAAAATACTATCTTTTTTTGGATTTTATTCGATTTTAAAACGCTAATCTGCATTGAAGAGTGCATTTTCTTGTGTGCTAAAGCTAGGACACTTCATAATTTTTGGATGCTGCACCGCTCAGTGTCGGCAATCGGACAAAAACAAAAACATTAAGATAAGAGTGGAAAAACTTCTGCCCTTCAAGCTAATCATTCCCCTCTCCCCGGCATAGCTGCATAGGAGGAGATGCAGAACACATCAGCACCTTCACTCCCGCCACGGAAAATCGAAACTAATTGCCGGAGATTCACTAGCACAGATAAGATTCAAGATTCTTTGGGAAAACGCCCAGAAATCAATACCGCAAAACCAAAAGATCAGTGTTGAACCTAAAAATGCTACTCTGACGCAAACTAATTCTTCTACGGGAATCAACCATGACAATGTTGAAGGGGCATCACACGACGCCCATTCCATCGAGCTTAAAGCAACTACACAGCAAAAGAAACGCAAGATATTCTCCTCTCCTAACTCGGATAGAAAAAGGATCAATATGAACAACACCAACATCATCAGTGATACTAACTGCTCTACTCGAGCAGCTAATGAAACCAACGTTGACAGCGGCCCCGCTACCAACAAAGCCAACAACAACAAAGTTGCACTTCAAAATAATACATTTTATCTTGCTCAAACTGAAGAAACTGAAGTGCCTACTATGGATGTAGACGATATTTGCCCTAATCTTCCCTCACATCAGGGCCATGCCACTGAAGACGACATGCCAAGCACCGGCTGAGGACTGCGAATGCTGCGACTGCTACTGCTGCCGCCGCTGCTACTGCTACTGCCCGATTTTTAGGAGCAGCTGCCAAAACTATCCCTAGGCCACCCCTATTATTCTTCGATATATAATCAACCTTCAAGTGCTTCTAACTGTATTATAATAGAAGAAGTAACAAATTTAGACAATATTGAGATCAAATCTTCAATGGGTAGAATAACAAGAATTTACGCTAAGACACCCGAGAGCTATAGAGCTATTGTTAGGCAACTAAAAAAAATCAACATTGAACTTCACTCATAACAAATGAAGGAGGATAAACCATTCAAAGTGAGTAGATATTAACTGTATGTTCTAAATCTTCATGGGCATAATTTATGGCTTTTTTTATTATATCCTGAACCCATTGAAAATGGGAAATCAGGGTATAATGGTTTTGCAAAAAGTATGTAACAGGCAGAGGGAGGCGTGGCAGACCCCATAAAGTATATATAGTCTTAATCAGGGTGTCGAGCTGAGTCGATTTAGCCCTTTCAGTCTGTCTGTCCGTCTTAATCTTTTTAAATTTTCTAAGAAAAACCGTAATTTCAGTAAAATGAAAGAATTTAATGCTAAAAATGTTATTGAATTTCGTTTAGTAACATAGAAGTTATGAAACAAAACAATTTGTTAATCGGCAAAATCACACGGCAGCGAGAGTAAATATGTGTGGAGTGCACACTGTGCACACAGTCTATACGTGTGCACACAAAAATTCTAATGTGTGCATTCTTCTTTGAATTTTATATGTTGAATCCCAATTTCAGTTAAATTTGGTTTGTTGGGTGTGTGGGGGTTTGGGAGTGTTGGGGCGTCATATATATAATCAATATTGGTAATTTGTGGATTTTTTTATACCCTGAACCGATTGAAAATGGAATTTCAGGGTGTAATGGTTTTGTGACAATGTATGTAACAGGCAGAAGGAGGCGTATCAGACGTCTGTCCGTCTGTCCGTCCGTCCGTCTGTCCCTCTGTCCGTCCGTATGAACGCAGTTATCTCGTAAAACACAAATGCTTAAGATGTGAGATCTTAGATATATATTCTTGTATACCATACGCAGTACAAGTTTATTTTTTTTTTCGATAGCTCATCCTATTTCCTTATTATCGATAGCACCCGATAATTTGACTTTGTTTTTAAGCTATAACTTATAGACCATAATACCTAGAGATTCCAAATTGACTATGTAGGTTTCTGTAATGTAAATACAGATAGTAAACTTTTTAAATTTTGGATACCTCGCCCATTAGCCCCATAAGTGGAAGAAACGTATTTCAAATACTAGGGAGTTGGGATTTCGATTTGAATCTTGGGGTGACATATTAAATATACAGGAAGAGTTACTTATTGTTTTTTGAGTGGTGCATAAAATTTTTCGATGTGTGAATGATCCCTGTCAGCTCGCTGCAGCAGCATAAACAAATTTGGGTTGATGGTTGTATATGTTTAGTACATACATATATGTATGTATGTATATTTTTTTTTTGTGTTGGTTTCGGGTTGTGTAGTTGACTATAGTACGGTATATACATACATATGTATGTAAATTTTTTGGATTGGTTGTTAAGTGTCATGCAAGATCAATGCATATATACATACAAACATACGTATGCTAAGGAACGCTCACTTTCCATTTTTCTTTGAAGCGCAGTGAGTTTTGGTGCGCTGGCTTTGTGATTTCAAATTCGACTGACTCGTTTCTGTTTCTCTACCTGCACCGAACCACACTCGACGACAGGGCTGCAACGCTGTTGTCGCGCTATAACGGACTTCTTAAGGCGACAAAATTGCAAATGACCAATCGCAGCACAATTAGCGGCTGATGCAATATTACTAATATGATGAAAATGTGATTCTGGTGAAATACCCAAAATAGAATACCGATACACTTACAGTACGCAGCAACACGCTCATACAATACGTGCATACAGTAGGCTCCGACACGGCCATTCAAACATTTACACGTCCTAGTGTACTCAACATTTCTTTCATAAAACTTTTAACATTTATTCTTAATATTAACATAATCATATTTCGATATTTCACTTATTCAACTTACAAAATTTAAATAATCTTTTTTTTTTCAATTTTTCATTTCTTGTGACCAAAATTTCAAACTTAATTCATTATTTCAATCATCATCTCACTTGGACGGATAAACATAGTCTTACTTGGACGGATAAACATCGCCTCACTTGGACGGATAAACTCGTCTCACTTGGTTCACTTTCAGTCTTGGCCCTTTGACGAGCTTTAATCTTCACTGTAAATATCCAACTCTTGAGGAACACTTCCTTCTGGAAATTTTATGAATATTTCTGGATATTTTCATAACAATATTTATATATTACAACAGTTTCTTTTTCAATATCATTCAATCCTCATTACAACTTTCAAATTCAACTGCGTACTCATTACGCGCTCAACTTGTCCATTAGCACGACTTGCCCCAGTCGCAATTAAATGAATTTTTATATTGTTTGAACAACAAAATTCTAAGAACTGTGAGCTTGAAAAACATCTACCCTGGTCAGTTATAATAAGCGTTGGCACCACAAATAATGAAATTGAAGACTTCATGGCCTTGATACAGTTCTCTGTATACATCTTGAGAGTATGATATAGATGTACGAATTTTGTGAAGCCATCAATTTGGATAGTAACATATTCCTTTATATCACTTTTCCTACTCAATTTGCCAGTTATGTGACTTGGCTTTCTACAGGTTATACAATTGTTGTCAAACTTACGCACATATTTATTCATTTTGTCAAACCAGTAGTATTGATGTCCCTTGTCAAGGGTCTTTTGCCATTCTAGGTGCATGATTGACTCATGCACCTGATAAACATAGTGTTTTACCCATTTTCTGCATTTTGCGAAAGAACTTCCCTTTTCTTAAATCGTATGTTTTAATTATATCGTCTGGTAGATCCAGTTGCTGTTCGGCCAAAAGCCAATTACTTGATATTTCTGCTATGTTTATACGCTTTCCAGGTATTTTATCCAAAGTTAACTGTGGAGTTAAAAGAACTGGGTTTCTAGATAGAAAATATTTTATAGTAAAATTAAAGGATTGTAAGTAGCACCACCAACGGTGAACTCTAGGAGTTAGGTCTATTTTAGTGCGTGATGCTTTCAATGAGTTGCAATCAGCAATAAATCAAAAATTCATTTCCAAACAAATAGTGACGAAAATGTTTGACGGATGCAAATACTGCCAAAGTTTCGAGTTCATAGGAGTGATATCTAGATTCAGCAGACGAATGTTGTTTTACTGAAATATTCTACAACGTGAAGTTGGTTGTTGATACGATATAAAAGCATGGCACCAAATCCGATCGAGCTAGCATCAGTGTGCAATTCTATAAGGTGTTGTGGGTAACATATTACTAGAGCCGGCTTATTTGTAAGGATGCTTACGATTTTCTTTCGGATACTTTCGGGCTCAGTATTCCAAGCAAAACTTTCCTTTCCTGTTGTTAGAGCGTATAATGGCTTCATTATTTGAAAGAAGCCACGCACATACTTGCGGAAATAGGATGCTAGACCAATGAACTGTCGCACACTAAAAACTGTCTGTAGTGGTGGCAAAGAGATCAAAGAAATAATTTTTCGTATGTTTGGTCGAATTTCTCCTGTATTTATCTCGTATCCCAGATACTGAACGGTTGTTTTCAGAAAACTATATTTGTTGATATTAAATATAAATCCAGCGCCTGTGAGAATGTGTAGCACTGTTTTTAACCTTTCTAAGCCTAACTCAATTGTAGGTAACACAATCAAAATATCGTCGAATAGGCCAAGTCACCCAGAGCTTGAATAATCGCCCGTTGGAACACAGATGGCGCATTCTTCAGTCCGAACGGCATAGTTAAGAATTCATACTGGCCATCCGGAGTAACAAATGCAGTATATTCTATGGAATTGGGATGAATTGGGATCTGATGAAACCACTTGCCTTGTCAAGAGTAAAGTAATTCGAACCCCGCAACCTTGAAATCTGGTCATTTATTAACGGCCAGCTATTGTATTAGAATTCAGCTCTCTCTAATCGACACAAAGGCGACCTGTCCCATTTTTCTTTTTGACGAGCAGCATGGAACTTGCAAAGGGAGAACAACTGGGTCGAATAATATTACACTTTAACAGCTCACTCAACTTTTCTCTAACAATATCCCTTTCTTCAGGGGTAAGCCTATACGACCGGCTTTGTACAGTTTTGCTATGGTCAACTAACCGAATTTTCATTTCACTTGTACTAACACGTGTAGATGGTATTCCCTTAATAAGTGAAGTGGAATAATTCTCAAGTAATTTAATTAACTTATTTTTATCAGAGTCGTACAAATCGGTGTCAAGATTGGTAAGGTCAACTAGTTCCACATCTACTGAACAAATATTTACAGATTTTGCTTTTACAATTTCAAACTTCTTTGTAGACATAATAACACAAATCCTTGATTAAGGATTCCACGATACATATCAATGTTGCTTTTTAAATGTTTATCTATGTATGTTTTTATGTTTATTATCCTTTTAACATGATATTGTTATTAAAGCGCGCTTTCCAGATAACTTATAAGTGAATATATTTATAATTGAACATTCTGCACCTGAATCAAACGAAATTGGCAAAAATATTAAGGAACGCTCAGTTTCCATTTTTCTTTGAAGCGCAGTGAGTTTCGGTGCGCTGGCTTTGGGATTTCAAATTCGACAGACTCGTTTCTGTTTCTCTACCTTCACCGAACCACACTCGACGACAGGGCTGCAACGCTGTTGTCGCGCTATAACGGACTTCTTAAAGCGACTAAATTGCTAATGACCAATCGCAGTACAATTAGCGTCTGATGCAACATTACTAACATGATGAAATTATGATTCTGGTGAAATACCCAAAATAGAATACCCATACACATACAGTGCGTGCATACAGTACGCTCCGACATATACATACATATATAATGCAATAAGGCTTCTTGAAGCAACAACACAATTTGATTCTTCTAAAATAAGACTTTTTTGATTATAAATTAGATTAATTACACGTGTTTACTAACCTAAAATAAGAGAATCAACAAATAAATGTTCATGCTCCTATTCTTCTCCTAATCGATACTTCATTTATTACGCAACTTGTTGAACAATATCCAATATAGCTTAACAATAATTTACGCTTTTAATATTTTAAATTCCACTTTAATTTGTTATGCTCCAATTGACTCAGCTCTTTATTTTACAATGTCTTATTGTCGACAGCTGATCTTCTTTATTCAATAGTTCTTCTTCTTTATCGATATGTGGCATCACCATCCAAACAGCTGATCATTGAAGTTACATATGCATGTATACAAAGATTACATCTCCTCTCTTGAGATGCTTAATTCTCTTTAAAATGTGAACTAAGCTTAGAAGAATTTAAATTAAACAGCTATGGAAACGAGCCTTGTGACATGGTATAGAGATGTCGATTTTTTCCACGACCAGTGTTTATTACAGACCGAAACCGAAATTTTTTTTCTATTTCAAAGGGGCCAATTCTTATTTCATCCATTTTTTTCCTGTTAAGTTTATTGCCGCTGGTTATATAGACCATATAGCCTTTTTGAAAATCATGTTTTATTCTGTTTTTATCAAAACTACTTTTGTTATATTCGTGTGACTTTATTATCTAAAAAGTGCTGGATTCCTATCTTCTACATTTTTAGAATAGTTATTAATTGTTTTTAGCTCTGGAGGTACTAAATCAGTAGACTCATCATTCATTAGGTATATGGGAAAAAAACCTGTTACAATATGCACTGTTCTATTGTATGTATTCAAAAATATTCTAATCCAATTTTTTTCTCCATAAGGTAATGTTTAAATTCTTTTGAGTTGATGGCCGAATACTGATCTGCGAGTAAAATTTCAATCGAATTTTCTTTCGGAACTTTTTTTTACTAATTTGACGAAGTCATGGGCGAGTTGGTTTTTCGAAAATAAAATATAAGTAAATCTAGTAAAATGATCTACTAATAGAAGCAAATATCTTTTTGTCGGTCGTTGTCCACCAAATCCACCAATTGTGTCTAAAGACATTATTTAAAATGGTCTTTCTGCTGGACCTAAATACGACAACAATCCAAATTTCTTGTTTACTCTTGTCTTATTTTTTTATACAAATTTCATATCATTTGCAAATTAGTTTTATGTTATAAGATAAATATGGTGATGTATAAAATGGTTTAATTTTTGCTACTATTTGGCTTATTCCAGAACTCTTTATGAATTTTATGTATCATATTTTTACAATATTCTGCACTCACGACTTATTTTTTCCTTTCTATCTTGTTTGTAATATATATCATTTTCCATAATAAGATGTGTTTATCTATTTAGTTTGAGTTTGTTTCCTGGTCAATTTTTATATCCTGTTTATTTATAATATTTACTGCTTTTAATCTGTTTTCATTATTTTCGTAGTATTCATAGACAGGATTTCTGCTAAGGCAGTCAGCTTCGGTGTTATCCTCTCCCAGGTTATATATAATCTTAAAATTATACTGGGAAAGATAGAGTGTCACCCAGTTCATCATTTGTTCTGTTTTTTATGTTTAAGTTCTCCAATGGTTTGTGGTCTGTGTAAACAATGAATTCATTACCAATTAGCCAATGTTGCCAAAATTTTAAGCTTTCTTTAATAGCCAGACCATCGTTTTGTGTTTGTTTTAAGATAGCTCCCATACTCTTGATGCTTGTGTCTTGGTATATAAAAGTTGTAGCTTTTTGATTATAGATGGCCAGAATTGGTTTAGAGCATAAATATTCTTTCACTTTACTGAAGGCAATTTTACAATCAGTTGACCAATCGAATCTTACATCTTTTCTGAGCAAGTTGTGGAAAGGATCAAACCATAAAGAGACGCTTGGAATGTATTTTCCATAAAAATTTTACCTACCTAAGAATTGTCGTATGTGTTTCTTGATTTGTGGTGAAGGAAACTCTTTTATAGATTTCAAATTGTCTTTTAAAGGAGTTACAGTATTTTTTGTGATAAAATGACCTAACTGAACTTGCAGCAAACTTGCATTTTGTTAGTTTCTTCCTTAACAATAGCATCCATTAATTCCGTCAACTGATTTAAATGTTCTTCGAACGTTTTGGAGGAAATCATAATGTCATCTATATAGCTTACAATAAATTACGATAAGTTGTACTTTCTAATTATATTTACCAAAATTCTCTGATATGTTGCATGGGAGGTTTTTAATCCAAAAGGAAGGCACGTCCATTGATACTGTTACAAATCCAGTCCTTTGCCTATCTTTAGTTCTCAAGGGTATAGAACAAAAGGCTGAGTTTATGTCAAGCGTTCTAAAGAACTTGCAATCAACGGTCTTAACCATTAAATCTTCAATTAAAGAAAATGGTTGTGATTGAGGAACTATTAGCTTATTTATATCTCTAAAATCAATACAGAGTCTAGTCTTCTTTCCTTCATCTCTTTTAAGCCAATGTGACTGGTGCTGCAAAGGGACTATATGATTCTTAAATTAGGTTATGTTTTAATATTTGAGCTACTTGTTCTTCAATTTCCGCTTTGTCCTCTAACGAACATGTGTACGGTCTTTTGTAGCAGTAATTTTCTACTTGTAGATCTATAAATGCTTCATAGTTTTTTACTTTACCTATATCATACTTGTCTTTTGCAAAAATGTGTTTATAATTATCTAATAAAGAGTTAATTTTACTTCTTTGATCAGTGTTTAAATATTCAATATCAACATTGACCTTAGTTACATTAATGCCTTCATTGAAATTTACTTGGAATTGAGCAAAAGTATTTTCCATCTTAATTTATTTTTTCTTTCGAGTATTTTTAGTAATAATTTGATTTATTTATTTATCTTTCAACATTAATTTATCTTTTAATTTATTCTGATTATGTATATTAGATTTTTTATACCCTTGCAAAAAGGGTATATTAATTTTGGTCAGGAGTTTGCAACGCAGAGAAGGAAGCATCGCCGACCATATAAAGTATATATATTCTTGATCAGCAAGACGAGCTGAGTTGATATAGCCATGTCCGTCTGTCCGTCTGTCTGGATCAACGCAATCTCCTCCGAGACTATAAGAGCTACAGAGCTGAAATTTTGCACATAGGCTAGAATGTGCTGCAGGCATTATATATCTCGGAATCATCCGGATCGGATGACTATATCCTATAGCTCCCATAGGAAGAAATGTTTTAGTGGGATAACTTTGACGTTATTAAAGTCAGAGACTTGATATTTGGAATATATACTCCTGAGTTGCACCCAAATACAAAAAGATATAGATTATATATATCCGCCTCTTGGGGGCGTGGCAAATCGGATAAAACTATATCTTCTACAGTTTTGAAGCTAGAGCATCCAAATTTGGAAAGTAATATACTTTTGACCTTCCCTTCAGATTGATCAAAAAATTATATATCCACGCCTACTTGGGGCGTGGCAAATCGGGAAAGTCTATATAGTGCTTAACATAAATCCTTCAATATTTTGGATGCTGTTAAAGCCAGAGACTTGAAACTTAAAACATATTTGTATCAACCACCCCTAGAAAAAAAGATAAAGAATATATATCTACGCCTATTAGGGGCGTGGCAAATCGGAAAAAACTATAACTTCTACAATTTTACACCTAGAGTTGCAAAAATTGGCACAGACGTCAGGCTTGACCTTTTCGACAAAATTATGAAAAATTATATATATCCGCCCCTTAGGGGCGTGGCAAATCGGAGAAAACTATATCTTCCAAAGTCTTATAGGTAGAGCTTCAAAATTTGATATATAGGTTACTGTTGCCCTGCTTAATAGATTGCCTAAAAATTATATATATCCAATTGATGGGTGCGTGGAAAATCGGAGAAAACTTCGGCATGGCCGAAGTTAGCCCATCCCTCTAGTTTTTTTTTTAATTGGATGTTTTAATTTGCATCATGGGTCAATCCAAATCTGTTTATAGTATCTAGTCCTAGAATCAAATTATAATTGAAATCATCATTGTTATATACTAACGCATTGATTTTATCCTTTTATGTTTAGTATATTTGCATTTAATGTTATTAAGCAATCAGTTTTACCTCTGTTTGTTTTTATTGTACTACTAAGTTTATCTTTTTTTCACATTTTTAATTTTCACTAAATTAAAATTTATTAGTGTAACATTTGAGCCAGGGTCATAAATACCCTTGCATTCAGTCTTTTCATTTAGTAATAGTTTTTTTAGTTTTTAGTTTTTTGGATCTTCTGTACTTTCAATTTCTAAAATAGAGTATTAATTTATTTGATTCGGTGCTTCTGTTTTTCTCACCTTTGAACCAACACAAATCTACAGGGTGATATATATTTTTAATTCCTTTGCTTTCACAAATACTACAATTGTTTTAGATTTCTTTTTAATTATTTTGGTGTATATTTTTTTAAACAATGTTTTCATATTTTTTTAGTTCGCCGAATAAATCCACTGGAACTGTAGTATTTTGTCTATCAATCTTGTTTCTTTCTTTTCTTTCTTATTGGTAGTCGATGAGCAATCAGGTCTATTAAGTTTCTATTTTCCATATTTTTATTGGACTCCAGTAATAAACGTTCCTTTTTCAATGCGTACTCCAGCATTGAGCCAGTGAAATATTTGTAGTTCAACGCATACGTGACAGATGACCAGCCCTTATCTGCAAAAGTTTGTAAAAAGTTGTCTTTCCATGTTACCCACCCGGAGTTTTATGTTTTGATTAACATAGAGCTAAACCAATCCTTTGCTGCAACATCTAAGAATAGTCTTAAAGCTTCAATTTTTTCTACATCACTTCGAATGCCCCATCTATCATATTTACTCTCAAATGTTTGTAACCATTGGTTTGTATTCATTTGTTTTTCATCAAATTTATCTATGATAAATTTGCACATATTTTATTTAAATTTTTGCTTTGACATTCCTCTATATTTTCATCTTTTTCGCACAATTTTTCAAGAAGTTTCATTAAAGTTTCATCTACCTGTTTTGCGGAGGTGCTTGTTGTGCTTTGATCGAAGATATAAATGTCTTGTAGCAGAAAATCATGAAATGACATAATTCCAATTTCATCTCCATATATCTTTAGAATCTATCACTTAATTTCATCCACACACTTCTGTATTGTCCACGTTTTTGTAGTCATTTTGGTACTTTCTTGGATTCTGGGAGCTTCGTAAATGTAGTATTTTGGAATGTAGTATTTTTTCCCATTTTCGCCTGTTATAGTTTATATTATAATAGTGTTTGATTTTTGGTCGTCATTAGCAATTAATTCAAATACAAACTGCAGCTTTGCCATTTCTTTTTATCTATGTCCACAAACGTAATAATTTTTGATTTATAATGTAATAATGCTTCTTGAAGCAACAACACAATTTCATTCTTCTAAAATAAGAGTATTTTATTATAAATAAGATTAATTACACGTGTTTACTAACCTATAATAAGAGAATCAACAATTAAATGTTCATGCTCCTATTCTTCTCCAATTCCATACTTCATTTATTACGCAACTTGTTAGGAATCTTCGGTTATTACGAGTTCAAGCCGGGTTGAGTTTCAGTCGACTGTGTGTTCGTGCCAACAGTATTTGTATTTGTAGGCACCTGGCGATAATAATAAGTCTTTTATGGTTTTAATTTTCAGCGGTATATTTTGTTTTTAGACTCTGTTCCCAAAGGGAAAAGGAGTCTATTGGATTTGTGCAATGTCCGTCTTGCTGTCTGTCCGTCTGTCCGTCTGTCTGTATGAACGCGCAGCATTTGGACACTATAGAAGCTAGCGACTTGTAATTTGGAATATATACTCGTGTGTATCCGCGTCAGATCAAGTTTGAGTATTTTTCCGATACGCCCACAGGGGGCGTGGCAAATCGGGAAATGCTATATCTATTAAGACTAAAACGCTGTTATTTTAGTCAATATTGCAGTCTAAGAAATGGGATTTAAAATATATATTCGTGTACACCACGCGGATGTTTTAAGATATAGATTATATATCTACGCCCATTGTGGGCGTGGCAAATCGGATAAAACTATATCTTCTACAGTTTTGAAGCTAGAGCATCCAAATTTGGCATGTGGGTTACTGTTGACCTTCCCTTAAGTTAGATTAAAAAGTTATATACCCACGCCCCCTGGGGGCGTACCAAATCGGGAATATATATATAGCGATTTGTATAAATCTTATAATATTTTGAGCATATTAAGAGCTAGAGACTTGAAATTTCGAATACATGTGCAAGTAGATTACTCGGAATCAAAAATATATATTATAGATATTTACGTCCATTAAGGGCGTGGCAAATGGGATAAAACGCTAGAGCGTCCAAATTTTGCATGTGGGATACTGTTAACCTCCTCTTAAGATAAGTCAAAAGTTATGTATCCACGTCTTATGGGGGCGTGGAAAATCGGGAATTACTATATCTTTTACTAAAACCGTGATAATTTCGGCAATATTTCCGTCAAAGAGTTGGGACTTAGAATATATATACTAGTATCCTACCTCTACCCAAAAATATATGTTATATATAGCTACGCCCATTTGGGGTGTGGCAAATAGGGTAAAACTGTATCTCCTACAGTCTTAGACGTAGAGCATCCAAATTTGACATGTGGGTTACTGTTCATGAAATTTAAATTTACGAAAAAAAAAAATAACAATAATCATAATGTAAGCCTCCGTAAAACAAATTCTAGTTGACATAACTGGGGATTGAAGCAGGGTCTTCGCTATCACAACGCAAGTCTGTTTAACCAAATCAAAACACTTCCAAACTCAGTTTGGCACATAGTCGCGCAATAATAAAATGTTTTTTTTTTATTTTTTTTATAACTTCTATGTTATTTAATGGATTTTGATAAAATTTTCAGCATAACTCCTTATATTTTATCACAACAAATTCTAGTTGACCTAACTGGGGCTTGAAGCAGGGTCTTCGCTACCACAACGCAAGTCTGTTTAACCAAATCAACACACCACCAAACTGAATTTGGCGCATAGTCGTGAAAGAGACGCCGTGGTGTAGTGGGTAGAGTCGGTGGCATGCGAAGCGCGTGACCCAGGTTCGATTCCCATCGCTGCCGCGTGATATTATCATTTAATAAAATGTTTTTTTTTTCATTTTTTTTATAACTTCTATGTTACTTAATGGATTTTGATAAAACTTTCAGCATAAATCCTTATATTTTATTAAAAATACGGTTTTACCTAAAAAATAAAAAAAATGTAAATGTGGCTTTATTTGCAACTGAACTTATATTAAATTGATTTTGTGAAATGTGGAGCCAGTATCCAAAATATATAAAAACCAAAATAGTATTTTATTTTAAAAAAGCTATATGTAAAATTTTATGACTGTAGCTAAATTGATGTAAGAGGCATGTTAAAAAAAGGAATCTCAATAATCTCGCATTCAAACATACGGAACGACGGACGGACGGTCTACATATTTATTGCGCCTACACACCTTTAACAGGAACAGAGTCTGACGCAGTCGGTGGCGCTCGACTGCAACGTTCTTACTTGTTCGTTATGCTTGTGTTAATGTATTGTTCACATATTTAATTTATATTTCCTGAGGTACTCCTGGTCCGCAAGGACTCGCTTCCTATGGGCACACTTGGCTGCGTGATTCGCTATTTATGAAGGCACTCCGTCCTTCCGAGTGCGATACGTCTCTCTTGCACGTAAAGGATTCGCTCTGGGTACACTAGGTTATATCGCCAGGATTCGCTGCTGTATACTCCGGCACTCCGCACGGATTTTATACAGGCTCTCCTACTGGCTGGCTACCCCTTGAGCACTCCTACGTATTCGCAAGAGACAGTGTACTCACTCCGAGTCCGCACGGCTACACCGTAAATAGCACTCACACAATCCAAGATTCGCTAAAGCAGCCTATCTGTTAATTCTGCCCACAAATGTCCTGTCTTGGTGGCAATTGTTGCTGAAGAGTCTTGAGCGTGGATATGTCCTGTGTTGTCCTTTCAGGTCCTGCGATGTCCTTGCGTATCCCTCGATGTCCTTGCGTGTCCTTTCGATGTAATTCGCTGATTACTTTTACTTGGCACTTTGCGTTTTGATTTGCACTTTCACGTTTCTCTACTTTCACTGGTACTTTGATAATCCTCCCGTCGTCAGCTGCATTTCCCTTTTATATGCCAGCGGCAGGCCCTGCTTCGTGCTGGACCGGGGCCTGCTTATGGTGCTCGTGTCCACTTAACGGTGCCATCGCGTGTTTCTCTACAACATTACATTCGCCGAAGCCCCGTTATCTTGGCGTCTTTGTATGTCTGGCGTGTGCGCGACTGCACCAGCTATCGCTGCGCAGACGCGAACGGCACTTCGGCTAACGGTTAGTTGTTCGCCTGTGTGTGCGACACGAGCCTATTGCTGAATAGCTGCGTGCGACAGAGAGCCACTCCTGTGTGTCTATGTCACATTCGTCGTTGCGGTGTTTAAACCAACCGTTATGGAGTTTGACGTGAGGAGCTGGGCCCTTATATACATATGCCTTAATATATATATACTTTCCACGGCCCATTATATTGCTCCTCACACTCCCCTCTTCCTTTGGGAAAAACCGTGTTTTTGAATCTTCGCGCCAACGTCTCGCGCCAGCGGCCCTGCTTCTGGCCACTTCTGGTCTGGCCGCTTCTGGTCTGCCCCTGCAATGTGGGCCGCACTGCTCCCGGTTCCGTCGGTTCCGACTGCTGCCGTAGCAGCGTTGGGCGGCCTGACAGTGGCAGCTGGATCGGCCTCCATTCCTCTTTTTCTTGTGATGCTGCGGTTGCTGCTATTGCGGCTGATGTTGTTGCTGCTTCGGTTGCTGTTGTTGCTACGTCGTCTGATGCTGTTGCTGCATCGGCTGATGTTGCTGCGGGTGCTCCTCCAGCGAGAAACCCGGTGGCCATGCTTCGACCGCCTCTCGCCAGCATACCTCAACGTGCAATTCGTGGCAAACAAAGCCATCGCGTACCCTCGACCTTTGACGCCACGCGACAGTCGGTGACTCCGGTCCCGCCTCTTCTTCTGAGTCCGACGTAATCGTCAGCTCTTTTTGTTTAATAGGCCTCTGCCGCTTAAGCTCCTCCTCGTTCCTCCTAGTCCTCTGAGTCGGAGATAATGATGGTCTCCTCGATATCCATTTCTTTGCTACAGTAGGGCGTGGATTCGATTCCTTAGCGTAGTCCCTTTCGCGGTCGCACTCTTCTGGCAGCCTCGCCGTATTGCTGAATCCGCTCTTGCTATGCGCGCCGTTTTTGTCGGCTTCCTTTTAGCACTTGCCTTTTGTTGTTAGCCTTTCGGCTATTGCCAACTGTATGCAATTGCACGCGTATAGGTGCGTGCATTTGTTGTTGTCCATTTTGGCTGCCGCCTTTTGCATGCAATTGCGCGATTGTTGTTGCCCGTTTTGTCTATTGTCTATTGCATGCGATTGTGTGCGTATAGGTGCGTGCACTTGTTGCTGCGCACTCTTAAGAGTGGCGCTGCATTTGGCAGTTCGTTGCCCTCTTCTTCCGCTAATTGCCTTGCATTTTCGCTTTGTTCTTTTATAGGTGCGTGCATTTGTTTCGTTCGTTTTGGCTCTTGCTCGCATTCTAATTTGACTTAAGCCATGTTTTTGCTAATGCTTGCAAATGCTTTTCAATTCTCATACCTTATTGAAATTTTAATTTTTATTTTAAAAATAATAAGGAATATTACTTTTCCACAGCCGTTGAGGCATCTTGCTCACCTGCCGCCTTGCGTGGCTTCAGGTCGGCTATATGAGCGCCGTCAACTGATGCCTCACCCCAAGCTCGTCCAGAAATGTTTTAAATGCTCGGCTGGTGAATTGTGTACCATTATCTGTGATGAGCACCCTGGGTACCCCGAATCGGGCCAAGATCCGCTCCCAAAAGCTTTTTGCAGCGTTGTCGTGTTGGCGGTTCGGAGCGGCACCATCTCCGTCCACTTGGAGAATCTGTCGATGAACGCCAGCAGCATGGTATTCCCGTGCTTGGACCTCGGCAAAGGTCCCACGAAGTCGGCGCACACAGTAGCCCATGGCTCCTCGGGGATCTGTGTCAGAATCTTGCCCGCTGCCTGGAGCTCGGCTTACACCGCTGACACAGTTTGCATTGTTGCACATATGTGCGCACATCCCTATACAGCCCAGGCCAAAAGTAGCGAGCTGCCACCCGTGCTATTGTTTTCTGGATTCCAAGGTGTCCGGCCGCCACTGCGTCGTTGTTTTCCTTTACCACCTGTGCTCGCTTGCCTTTTGGTACGCATAGTTTCCACGCCGCCACATTTTGATTTGGGATATGCCGATACAGTTCTCCCGCCTCTTCTACATAGTCAGGGAATTTTTGGGGCTTTACTTTTAGCTCCCGCCGCAGCTTTTGGATCCATGGACACTGGCCGTTCGCTTGTCCCTCAATGTAAATTAGTTTTCGACATGTCTCTTCGGCCAGTGGCCGTCGAGATAATGAGTCTGCCAAGACATTTAGATTGCCCTTCCTACATTTGACTTCAAAGTCAAATTGTTGCAGTTCCAGTACCCATCTAGCAATCCTTCCTGACGCGCTCTCGATGGAGTTGAGTCATTTCAAAGGCATGTGATCTGTTACCACAATGAAATGGTATCCTTCCAGATATGGCCTCATCTTCCGGGTGCCCCAGATTATTGCCAGACACTCCTTCTCGGTGGCAGAATAATTCCGCTCCGCATTATTAAGCGTTCTGTTGGCATATGATATGACGCGGTCTCCATCCTCTAATGTTTGCGACAGTATCGCTCCAAGACCTTAGTTGCTTGCATCCGTTTGCAAACAAAATGTTTTGGAGAAATCTGGGCATTCCAGTACCGGTGCTTCTGTTAATTTGGCTTTAACAGTCTCCAAAGCCTTTTGCCGTTCTTCTGTACACTCCCACTTGGTGCCTTTCTTCAGTAATGAATTGAGGGGATGCACTGTTGCTACAAAGTCTGGGACAAATCGGCGATACCATGACGCCACTCCAACATATTGCATCAGCTCGTTAATATTGGACGGTGGCTTCAATTCTGCTATTGCCGCTACTTTTTCTGGGCAGTTCGGATTCCACTCTCCGTCACTCTGTGGCCCAGGTATTTTAGCTCCTTCTTGAAAAAATCGCACTTGTCGATATTGATTCGAAGCTCGGTGCTCGTAGTCGTCGATATACCTCCCGCAGATTGTCCATATGCTCTTGGCGAGTTTTCCCAATCACTATAATGTCATCCAAATATGCAAACGTATGCGGCATCATATCTGGCCCAATGACACTAATGTTGCTGGAGCCGAATGGAGTCAAAATGGCATAACTTTCCATTGAAATAGTCCCTTTCCTGGAACTGTAAATGCCGTCAGTGGCCGGCTGGATTTCTCCATAGGAATCTGCCAGTAGTCGCCCTTTAGATCCAAGCTTGTTATGAACCGTGCCTCGCGCAATTGCTCCAGAATATAATGCACCCGCGGCAACGGGTAGGCATATTTCCCTGATCTGGCGTTGAGCTGACGGAAATCCACACATAGCCACCATATTCGAGGTTCCCTTGGTGTGGTCGAAGGCTGCCAATTCTCTCTTGAGAAACGATTCCACTTCCACATCCTCGTGGAGTGGCTCTCCGGACGCCTTTTCCACTCCCTGGGTTGCCATGCTTGTGCTGCCGATTGCCACCGACAATCTCTCCTCCAGTTGTGCGCCCTGTCGTGGGTTCCTCGGCGCAATCTCCAGTTTCAGCCCGGCGCACTCCACTGTGATGCCCATGCTGACCAAGAAGTCCTAGCCCAACACCAAGTCGTCGATCACCCCAGGCAGGATCAGCAACGGTATCTCCGCCTCTCGCCTCCCCAAGTGGACTGTCGCCTCCAGGAGTTTGTCCTCTTGGGTGCAGTTTCCGTCTGCCAGTCGAATTAACCTTCGTGTGGTGCTCCACCGGCCCACGTCACCGACCCTGTTAGCTTTCACTAACAAAGCTGCTTGTTGCTCCGGTGTCGATCGTGGCCTTAAACTGTGCGGCGCCGATTCCAACCGTCGCCCAAAGCTGTGCACCCTCGTCGTAGATGTCGCCTACTGGCGTCTGGGGCCTCCTCGTTGCGAATCCCGCTCGCCCCTGGATGGCGGGTGCCGCTGGTCGTTTCCCGTCTGGCAACAAGCAGGCGTTCTGATTCCTATCCGCCCACATAGCCAACAGAAATCCAGCATGGCGTTCCGGCACTCTATTGTCCAGTGGCCCTCTTGGCCACACCCGCGGAACGCCCTTGCTGGGTTCTGAATGTGGGTAATCGGGCCTTCCATTTGCCTCCTTGGCGCTGGCCTGGGCCTTGCCATTTCTGACTCCCGGCTGGGGTCGTGTGTGTCTCCCATGCTACCACTGCCAGCGTCGTTCATGCTCATGAATCTTGCTCTATCTGGCTGATTTTGCTGGCGCAGCTTTTCTCTGTCCTTCTCGAGCTCTTCAAGCTCATCGGCGAGCATCATGAGTTCTGTCAGGCTGCGGAACTGGTACGGCCGAGCGTATACACGTAGATCGGGGAGGCTGTTGTTATAGATATATTTGAGCTCTCGTTCCGCTGCGTAACGGAGTGGGCGCATTAGCGTCTGCATCTCCACCATATATATCTTAAACGGCTCTCCCAAAGCCTTTCGTCTCCCAATCCCTTCGTCTTTCAAATTTTCGAAGTAATTTCGTGGTAAGAAATACTCCTGAAAATTTGGCTATGTACCACTTTAACGCCATACCTTTCAGCAGTTCCGGAATAGCTCTCGGGACCAGGTCTAGCTCTAGGCAACCTGTTCCAAAAACTCCAGTGGCTACATTGTTCCATCGAATCGGAAGCCCCACTCTCGCACCTGCTTAGCCACCTTAGGATATTCGGGTGCCGTTGGATCGCTTCGCGTGTCCTCACCTCAGGCTGTTGAGTCGAGGTGGCTCCCCAGTGTCTCTGTTGCCGATCCTGTAGGCCACACTCGTCGATGGTATTCTGAGTCTCGCCATGTTGTCCATGCCGTCTATCTCCTAGCTCTCTTCCTCTACTGCTACTCCTCTCTTGCAGGCGAGATTCGGCCATGGAGGCCTGAGACCTATCCTGAGAGAATATGGGATTCCTCCTTCATTTGTCATTACCCATTCGCCAAACTGTCTCCGCATCACGTCGAGTGTGCCTGACAGGCTTACGCCAAACTCGCAGCCATATCGCAGCACATCCTCTTTTTTTAGGTTATATACTCACGCTCGTACCATTTTTATCCCCTCTAGCACTCACCGTAAAGATTCGCCAAAGCTGCCTATCTGTTAATTCTGCCCACCAATGTCCTGTCTTGGTGGCAGTTGTTGCTGAAAAGAGTCTTGAGCGTGGTGTCCTGTGTTGTCCTTCCAGGTCCTTCGATGTCCTTGCGTATCCTTCGAAGTCCTTCGCTGATCATTTTAACTTGGCACTTTACGTTTCATTTGCACTTTTACGTTTCTCTACTTTCACTGGTACTTTGATAATCATCCCGCCGTCAGCTGCATTTCCCTTTTATATGCCAGCGGCAGGTCCTGCTTCGTGCTGGACCGGGCATGCTTATGGTGCTCGTGTCCACTTAACTGTGCCATCGCATGATTCTCCAGAACATTTCCCCGGCCCATTATATTGCTCGATACAAGTGACATGCATTAATTTGACCGACCCTCTGAATTTGGTTGAGTATAAAGTGGCATGCACATGTGTTTGATCTCTCCGCAATATCTTTGTAGAGGCACGCACAATAACTTAAATGCATTTCATATTGCTGTGCAAAAATGTCGTTGAATTTACGGTGTATAAAATAATCTCTCAGTAGAGGAGACATTGTCTTTGAACCCTCCTTAAAAATCCTCGATTTGTTATATGATATTAGCAATCTTTTTTTTTGAGTTTTGTTTTAGTTCTCAATGTCTTAATGCTCCAGGGAAGAACTGCTGACTGAATATGAAAGCGCTTAAATACTCCATTCACTCACAGAAATATGTCAGTCGCATAGTTTTGCTGAGTGAAATCGCATATATTTAAAACGACTGTAATACCCTTAACGGACTTGAAGTCAGCAGTAGCACCACGAAGTAAGAGAACAACATTATCATTATCATCATCATCATTACCACGGACCGAGAATCGAGCAATAACATCGCCTCTGATGGACAGAGTAATGACGGCTCTTCGATGTAGGCAGACATCAGTGGGCGGGACATCGTAGACAAGATAGAAGGGAATTGTTAATGGCTAGGTTCAACACCATGAGACAAAAGCCCGTTGTAAGTGAGCATGAGTTAGTCTTTGATAATCATCTGTATAGAATTCAGGGCTTTCAAAGGCTTACTTGTGAACACGGAGTAGCCATCGAATTTGAGCTGGAAGATAATTTATTTTATCTTCCTTCTTATTTCCATTCTTTACCCAATGAGGACTTAAAGGAAATTATTGATATTGATTTGCAATAATGCAAAAAAGAAACAGTTGATGGATCATTTTAATTAACTTTGACATATGACCCATATGCATATTCGTTTAATTCCGACCATCAATCACTGGTGAATATATATTCAGATACAAATTGGGGATTTTTGTCATCAATTGCCCACAAATGTAATAATAATAATAATACTGATGATAATAAAAATTAGAGGGATAGGCTAACTTCGGCCATGCCGAAGTTTGGTAATACCCTTGCAATTGCAAAGGATATAGATACAGTTTTTTCTGATTTGCCACGCCCCCATCAATTGGATATACAAATTTTGGGCTATCTATTAAGCAGGGCAACAGTAACATATATATCAAATTTTGAAGCTGTACCTATAAGACTTTGGAAGATATAGATTTCTCCGATTTGCTACGCCCCCAAGAGGCGGATATATATAATTTTGCATAGTTTTGTCGAAACGGTCAAGCCTAACGTCTGTTTCAATTTTTGGAACTCTAGGTGTAAAATTGTAAAAGATATAGTTTTTCCCCATTGGCCACGCCCTTAATGGGCGTAGATATATATTCTTTATCTTTTTTCCATGGGTGGTTGATACAAATATATGTTTAAAGTTTCAAGTCTCTGGTTTTAAGAGCATCCAAAATATTGGAAGATTTATGTTAAGCACTTTATAGACATTCCCGATTTGCCACCTCGCAAGTAGGCGTGGATATATAATTTTTTGATTAATCTGAAGGGAAGGCCAACATTATATTACTTTTCAAATTTGATTGCTCTAGCTTTAAAAATGTAGAAGATATAGTATTATCCAATTTGCCACGCCCCCAAAGGGCGTAGATATATAATCTATATCGTTTTGTATTCGGGTGCATATCAGGAGTATATATTCCAAAGTACAAGTCTCTGACTTTAATAACGTCGAAGTTATCCCACTAAAACATTTCTTAAAACCGATCTGTCCTATGGGAGCTATAATATGTAGTCTTCCGATCCGGATGATTCCGAGATATACAATTCCTGCAGCACATTCCAGCCTTTGTGCAAAATTTCAGCTCTGTAGCTCTTATAGTCTCGGAGGAGATTGCGTTGATCCAGACAGACGGACAGACAGACAGACAGACAGACGGACAGACGGACATGGCTATATCAACTCAGGTAGTCTTGCTGATCAAGAATATATATTCTTTATATGGTCGGAGATGCTTCCTTCTCTGCGTTCTACAGTTTTGAAGCTAGAGCATCCAAATTTGGCATGTGGGTTACTGTTGACCTTCCCTTAAGTGAGATCAAAAAGTTATATACCCACGACCCCTGGGGGCGTACCAAATCGGGAATATATATATAGCGATTTTTATAAATCTTATAATATTTTGAGCGTATTAAGAGCTAGAGACTTGAAATTTGGAATACATGTGCAAGTAGATCACTCGGAATCAAAAATATATATTATAGATATTTACGCCCATTAAGGTCGTGGCAAATGGGATAAAACTGTATCTCCTACAGTTTTGGAGCTAGAGCGTCCAACTTTTGCATGTGGGATACTGTTGACCTCCTCTTACGATAAGTCAAAAGTTATGTATCCACGTCTTCTGGGGACGTGGAAAATCGGGAATTACTATATCTTTTACTAAAACCGTGCTTATTTCGGCAATATTTCCGTCAAAGAGTTGGGACTTAGAATATATATACTAGTATCCTACCTCTACCCAAAAATATATGTTATATATAGCTACGCCCATTTGGGGCGTGGCAAATAGGGTAAAACTGTATCTCCTACAGTCTTAGACGTAGAGCATCCAAATTTGACATGTGGGTTACTGTTCATGAAATTTAAATTTACGAAGAAAAAAATAATAATAATCATAATGTAAGCCTCCGTAAAACAAATTCTAGTTGACCTAACTGGGGATTGAAGCAGGGTCTTCGCTACCACAACGCAAGTCTGTTTAACCAAATCAAAACACTTCCAAACTCAGTTTGGCACATAGTCGCGCAAGAGACGCCGTGGTGCAGTGGGTAGAGTCGGTGGCATGCGAAGCGCGTGACCCTGGTTCGATTCCCATCGCTGCCGCGTGATATTATCATTTAATAAAATGTTTTTTTTTTATTTTTTTATAACTTCTATGTTACTTAATGGATTTTGATAAAACTTTCTGCATAAATCTTTATATTTTATTAAAAATACGGTTTTACCTAAAAAATTAAAAAAAAATGTAAATGTGGCTTTATTTGCAACTGAACTTATATTAAATTGATTTTGTGTAATGTGGAGCCAGTATCCAAAATATATAAAAACCAAAATAAAATTTTATTTTAAAAAAGCTATATGTAAAATTTTATGACTGTAGCTAAATTGATGTAAAAGGCATGTTAAAAAAAGGAATCTCAATAATCTCGCATTCAAACATACGGAAAGACGGACGGACGGTCTACATATTTATTGAGCCTACACACCTTTAACAGGAACAGAGTCTGACGTAGTCGGTGGCGATTTGTAATATTCATGAACTTATTTGACAAAATCGCTCTCGCCAGAATTTCTTCATGTATATAATCACTAATATCGCTGAGTTCATATGAACCCACTGGTATTTCAATCACATGATCGACAATATGAAATAATTTAATTTTTTTATCACTGTTCGGTATCGAATTGTACGTATGAAATCAACTAAAGAACACTCATATTCACCATCTAATTCTATGGGAGGGAAATAATTAGTCGTTAAGACAGAAGAGTTGCCGGTTAAAGTTATTGTTGTTGACATTTCGAAAGTCAATTGAAGAGTAAATACAACATTTGACTAATTCAAAGATTTTATACTTTACTCGTTAGATGTTAATAAAATTATTGAAGGCTTGTGTTGAGCCAATGAGCTTTTTCATTAGCTTTGTATTTTATAATTTTGAATTATAAGTCACTTTGTTGTAGTTAATGTCTTTATTGAATTATGTTAACTAAAGTGTCGTGCGATCAGCCAAGAGAACAATTGCTATTACTAAACACTGTATGCAAGCGACCGAATGTTGTGCCACTAGCTAAGAATAGTATAACACTCAATAGTTAGTTAACAATTGTGTCGTGCTGTCCGCCAAAGACGAATTATGATAATGCGAGCAAGCGACCAAATTTCGTGCTGTCCGCCAAAGAACAATTAAGAGACTTAAAGTTTAATGTCCGCCACAGATTAATTTATACACTCTAATATATGCCGGCTTAGCAATGCGGCAGCACTGAGAGTGCGAATTAGGATGAAAGAGTGGAGCATGAATGCAGCGATCAGCTTTAAGAGAGAGCAGCAGCCACAAGAACAGCTGCTCTTCCAATTGTTTTGCTCTCTTTAAGCTGACCGCTTATCTTTGCTGCTGGTGCTGCGCCCAACAGCTTGCCTATATCGTCCGATGGCTAGATCATCATCCTAGCTTATGGTTAGCCATATTTATTTCCCCAACACAATCGACATATTTTCAAGAATGTATCGAAGGTCATGTCAACACCCACATGATCCCGATAAATATGCTTAATATTCATTTATGAGAATAATGAATCAATATTATCGGCCCATGCAAAAGTACGAACGTATATTATTCTGTTTTTTACACGCAACATCGTCGAATATCTTTAACTTTCGCTTCGCTTGGTGATATGACGGATTCATTTTCTGAAAACGTGAAATACCCCATCCCCTTTATTGGATCAATCAGTGCTTTTAAATATTCATATTTCGGCTGATATAACGATATGAATGTACCGATACATTCGGTATAGCTAAATATTTTTAAATTTCAATCCATTATTAATATATAATTAACGCCCTAATTGAGCTAGGTAGCAGAATACTATACCAAATCATGCTATTAGCATTCAATGACAAGTCAACATTTCTAACTTCAGTATTAGTTTTTTGCGTTTTAATAATAATATTTAATGTGATGGATTGCTGGATCACTAGCACATTTATCAATGCAAGTTCGTTGACTGTTTTATAATAAAATCAGTCGTAAACTGAAAGACTATCGTTGTAGAGGTGGTGAACTAGTGGCATTTACCTGGCTATCAATTCTGTGGGCAGGCACCAAACTAAAGAAGCGCCTTGAAAGAGGTGATAGGGGTGTAAACCCATTGGATGCTGCCTGCAGAGGGCACGATATCGCCTACTCACAAAACAAAAACGTGGCAAGCGACATATAGTGGACCAACAATTATCAGAAAGGGAGTGGGAGCAGTGCAGGGCAAACGACTGCCGACTGGCTAGTTAGAAACGCAATGAAGGTGAAAAGATGTTTTGGCATAGGATTCAATACTCACAACACAAACAACAACGACAACAACATCGACAGCACATTCAAACGAAAGAAAAGTAAGAAGAAGAAGAAGAGGAGAATAATACAGATTGTGAGAGCAGTTTCCAAGGCGTTGAAAATTAAGAAACCTGTCGACATTGATAGTGCAATTCAAATTGCGCGTAAAGCAATTAGCAAGTCAATTTGCTCTAAGACTAAAAAGAGTGCTATAATAGTCGTTTACCCAAAAATGTAGTCTTCATACCGCGAAAATATTTCCAATTATGTTTGGATGAAGAGCTTAACAAGGTATGTGTGTGTGTGTGTGTGTTTTGCATTTTAAAGATGAATAAAAAATATGTTCTTATCTTTTACAGACTTGTGCGTAGTCAGCTAACTTCGCATACATCAACACTATACTTCTGCGATGTATGTCTCACCTATTCAAAAAGTGAGAACATACATTCCAAAGATTGCAGTAAAATGGTGTCAGTGCTACCAGCAGAAGGTACACAATATCTGAGCTTCACTAACTACCTAAATAGCATATCAGTGCCATTTGTTGTGTACGCGGATTTTGAATGCAGCCTGAGACCCATAAATGAATGCGTGAGTGAGAATGTAATTAATGTAAACGAACATATGCCTTTATCATATGCATTTTATTTAAAATGCTGAATTGACTCAAGACTTAATAAATTTACAATGCATACGGCGGAAGAAAATGTCAGCATACATTTTATAAATTCATTAATTGCTAATATTACAATGGTTTACACGAGTCATCTAAATAGCATAGTGCCGTTAGTGATGAGTCCGGCAGAAGAAAAAATCTTTACAGATGCAGTTAATTGTCATATTTGTAATAAGCCTTTATTAAGCGACAGAGTTAGAGACCATTGTCATTTGAATGGGTCTTTTAGAGGAGCAGCACACAATGTTTGCAATCTTAATTATAAAGTCCTCACTTTTATACCCATTTTCTTTCATAATTTCTCGCGATATGATGCACATTTGTTTGTGCGAGAATTATCTAAAGTACCGGGCGACATTAAAGTTCTCCCTCTTAATAAGGAACTTTACATTGTATCGAAATTTATATATATTGCTGAGACGAGAATAGAATTACGATTTTTAGATTCATTTCGTTTTATGCCCGCAAGTCTAGATACTTTGAACTCCAATTTGGAATTAAAAGATTTACTAACTACCAAGAGCTTTTTCCCCCACGATAATGATGGCGGTCAGGTGAATTTAATGCGCAGAAAAGGTGTATTTCCATATGAATATTTAAGCTCATATGACCGCCTGCGTGAGAACTCTTTGCCGTCAAGAGAACAGTTTTTCAATAGACTATCGAATAGCGAGTGCTCAGCTGAAGATTATCAGCATGCTCAAAGCGTTTGGGAAACCTTCCACTGTCAGCCACTTAAAGACTATATGTAAATATATTTGAAGACCGATGTCCTATTACTGACAGATGTTTTCGAAAATTTTCGTTCAATATGCAGGAATATTTACTCCCTTGATCCAGTGCATTATTATACAACGCCCGGCTTCTCATGGGACGCCATGCTTAAGTCGACCGACATTAAACTGGAACTTTTCACAGACATTGATATGCAGAGATTTATTCAAGGAGGCATTCGAGGTGGTCTAGTACAGTGTTCACAAAGGTATCCCAAAGCCAATCATAAGTATATGAATAACTATAAAGAGTCGGAGCCATCACAGTATTTATTGTATTTAGATGCCAATAATATGTATGGGTGGGCTATGTCGCAGTACCTCCGATACGGAGACTTCAGTTGGATGAGTGATGAGGAGATTAGAACATTTAATGTCTTTGACATTACTGAGACATCTGAATATGGATATATTCTTGAAGTACATGATATGCATAACGATTTACCGTTTTGCCCCAGTAATCAGAAGCCCACCTCAATATGTACAGTTGAAAAGCTTATCGCTGATTTGAGAGCAAAACATAGGTACCCCATTCATTATAGGAACTTGCAGCAATGCATTCAAAATGGGCTAGAGCTAAGTAAAATTCATCGAATTTTAAGATTTAAGCAATCACCTTGGCTAAAAAAATATATTGATATAATCACTTATCATAGAACGCAGGCCAAAACGAGTTTTGAGAACGATTTTTTCAAGTTACTAAATAATGCTGTATTTGGTAAGACTATGGAAAATGTTGAGAATAGGAAAAATGTTAAGTTAGTATGTTCATAGGAAACAAGAAAACTCAACAACTAAGGAGCCAGAGCTTTAATTTCGAAACCAAATTTTCACAGCTCCGTTCAGTTTGCTGATGATCTTTATGCAATTCAAATGAAACGACTTTTTAATTTATACAACAAACCCACATATTTAGGTTTCTGTATACTAGACTTGTCAAAGCATAAAATGTACGATTTTCACTATAACTATATGCTTCCAAAATTTCAAAAAAAGATTTCATTAAATTATATGGATACTGACTCATTCATATATACCATTCGAGTTAATGATTTGTACGCTGACATTCGAAATGATGTTGAAACAGGATTTGATACATCAGAATATCCGCCAGAGTTGGCACAAAAATATAATATTCAAGCATGCAATAAAAAAGTCTTGGGTATGATGAAGGATGAGAATAAGGGGGAAATAATAACAGAGTTTATCGGCTTACGCCCTCAAATGTACTCACTGCTCGTGGCAACGGGAATCAAAAAGGTCGATACTAAAAGACCTAAGTATGAATGTTTTTTCTGATTGTTTATTTAATAATAACTCTTATACAACTAGCGATATATTAATTTTTAAGTCAAAATTACATCAGTTATACACTGAAAAAATAACTAAAAGAGGTCTAAGTCGTCAAGATGATAACAGATACATAAGGAGTGATAAAATTCACACATATGCTTGGTCATTATAAAATTGTAAATTATATATATTACAATAAACCAAAAAAAAGAAAAACATAAACAGATTTTTATTTCATCACCAACATCAATAGCAGCAGCGGTCACTTGAAATGACCTAAGAAGCGTACACACACACACACACACACACACACAAATACACATACATATTTCTACTACAGAACTTACAGTGACCACTTGAAATGTCCAAAAACAGTAAATAAAAATAAAGCAAAAAATAAAAGCAAAGAAAAAGAGCACACACATTCTACTGCAGATTTTTATTTCATCGTCAACATTAGCAGCAGCAGCAGCAACAGCAAAAGCATCAGCAGTCATAATATGGATATACAGGTTAATGAAGTAACCTCAACATCTGAACCACCTCGTAGAAGAAGAAGATACTTCCAAAGAAGAAACAACTTGCGTTTCATTGAAGTGAATGTTGTATCATCATCGGGTATCAGCATCGATAGCAGCAGTAGCACCCCTTCTCCAGACGATGATGAAAATGATTGTGCCAGAGACGGCCAGCGAAGGTGGAACTGAACTGGTTGGAGCAAAATGCTCAACGACCCCCTTCTCCAAATTAAGATAAAAAAATAAAATAAAAATTTTTGAACAAATTTGTTTATTTAGAGATTTTTACAGCATTTCATTTGTTGTGTAGTCGTCTATCCGCGAGTTATGTTCGCTCGAGAAACCTCAGCCATTTTACGAACGCTTTACCTTTCTTCTTGCGAATTACTTTTTCAACTAAATATGTGTGG